>CAMQGK010000647.1:587500-756602 GCA_947000775.1 Pterois miles
GGGTGTTTAATCACTAACGAGAACCTGATGATGCTCTTTAATTAACACAACACTAATTGAAGAGGGCTGGCGAATCACAGCTCTCGCTCCTGTCTGGTATTTGAATAATTAGAAAGCAAAGGATTGTGGGCGAGGAGCCTCCAGCTGGAGGCGGGTCAGAGGCAGTTTGCGTTGCCTGGAAATTTATTAGAGGAGATTCTTTCATGGCTGCATTATTGAGGTGTTTGTGGTTCAATGATCTCTCTCTCTCTCTCACATTGTGTGGATGTCAGACATCATTGACAGATTTAGTGAAAAGATTTGACTGGAAAATACTTCATTTTTTATACAAGTCTTAATGATATACAGTAGGTGATTTGATGGAGGATGCCATGACCAAAATGCATCTCCTTTGTTAACCTCCCCCCCCCCCCCCCCCCCCCCTCTCCATCCCCTTGTAGCAGAGAGAGTGAAGGGGCAGAGGGGTGGATTTGTTAGTCTAGTCTGTCTGACTCACTGATCCTTTATCTGACTGAGGTTTGTACACATTAGAATCTATGACTTCGACCTTAAATATGCTCCAGTCTTCTCAAAATAAACTTCGGTCTTCACAGGAAACAACTTCCTTAGTTTTAGGCAACAAAACTACTAAAGGATTGTAGCTTGGCGTAAAATAGCTCCAGAAGTGGCGTTAGTCAAGTTACGTAACTTACATGACAAATATAATTTATCTGGTAATTGACGTGACACACGTGTCAATTT
This sequence comes from Pterois miles, assembly GCA_947000775.1. Taxonomy (NCBI): domain Eukaryota; kingdom Metazoa; phylum Chordata; class Actinopteri; order Perciformes; family Scorpaenidae; genus Pterois; species Pterois miles. The sequence continues at coordinate 588,242 of CAMQGK010000647.1, forward strand.
CCACTCCAGTCTTTCCAAAAATAAAACTACATAGATTTAGTTTAGTTTAACACTGGAAGTGCTGAAACTTACAGTAAGTATGGACATTACATTACAAATAAACTAATAAACACTGGCCTCCTGGGTAAAATTTTTTGACTCACCCACCCCTACGCAGCATTCGCTGGTATTTATATTTCCTGATTCCTGATTGAATGGATTGCTGATGAATAGATTGTGTGGCATACAGTATATATGAATTACAGTGCATTAGTTTTTATACGTATAGCGAAAGGTGTTTGAGACCAGCCTGGCTGTAATGATAAATCCATGCCGCTATCCGTGGTGCTGAAGTAGCAGAAGGATTTGTAAATGCCCGCCCTTCAGTCAGGTTCGTCTTTGATATATAATATTCTCTAAACCATATAGCTAGATGGGTGGCATTAAAAATGTAAAAACAAAAGAGCTGTTCATGGGGCACTTTGCTAGTCCGCCCCCTCTGTTAAAAATTGACAAATTGCCTATATTATTATCCTCCACTCATCTTGGTGGCCAAATTAGATTGCTGTAAGTACAGAGAAATTTTTGTTTACAGTGTACTTTGCAATGATGCTGTTTTGTTTATAAAACACTGCAGCACTTTAAACAAACAACCAGTGTTGTTACATGACCGTATCTTGATATCATAAGGTGAGAATCTAAAAAGGTCATATATACATACAAATTAATTTTGTGGTACAGGTTGCTTCTCTGTGACCCACAATGTTTAAATGGATGATAAAGTAGCAGAGACCATCACATGGATCAATCAGATAGAGGCTGAGCTAAAAACAACCCTGTTCTTGTTTCTTTCAAAACAACTGGCCGATAAGACTTTTTCTAAATAAGAGGCGAAAGGCCCAGACACACCAACCCGACATCAAAGAATCAGTGGTGACAAAGGCCACTATTTGCATCGCCTCAAGTCGCCTTTGTCTTGGTTGACAAGTTGCATTTCAACACACCACAAAGTCTACAACCGATGGCCAGTTAGCAGGTACATTCTGCGCCTGTGTGACATGAAATAGCTCTCCACATCAGCAGGCGGTGGTAGTCTGTATTTGTCATTCAAAAAGCAAAACCAGAAGACCAAGGACTGTGGAAATCCCAAAAACCCAGGAAGAGCACTGGTTGTTGATCCTTATGTTCGTGGTGGCCAAACGGTGGTACTACAACCTCTGTGTCTGTCACGTGAAGTCACTGGGCTTAAAAAGACTTTTTCCCATAGAATTATATTGAGAGAGAGAGATGTCTATAACTCAGCGGATAATTTTTTTGAGGTAAACCAACTCCCCAGTATGAACACTCTAAAAGCACTTATCTAAATCATTAAATCCTAAAAGTTGTAAAACGCACTAATAGCCGAATCCAGAGTTATTAAGAAGAAGAAGAAGAAGAAGATCTACCTTTATTAGTCCCACAATTGGGAAATTTAATTTTCCCTCTTTTAAACTTATACCTGGTACTTGCACACCTTAAACACATATTCATTCATTAAAGGGGGGGGGTCAGAGTGAGGGGGGTTCTCCCTCCCGGGGGCCCTAGTAGGTGGGGGTTTGGTGTTTTCTTTCGCGGGGCCTCGGGGGGGGGCCGGGGGGGTGGTGGGCCCCCCCTTTTTGTTTTTGTTTTTTTTTTTTTTTGGTGTTTTGGTGTTTTTGTGTGGGGTTTCTTTTGTGTGTGCGTTTTTTTTTTGGGTGGTGTGGTTTTGTCGCCCTTTTTTTTTTTGTTTTTTTTTTTGTTTTTGCCCCCCTACTGTGGGGTGTGTTTTTTTTTTTTTGTGTTTCCGTAACTGATTCATGTGACTAAGCAGATGCTATTGTGCCTATCAGACGTGCAGTAGGGCCCAAGACCTGAAGGACCCAGAAGATCTGGGTAGTTTTCCAGACGGAAGTCGAGCTATTTTGCATTCATGCGCCACTGAGCAACTTTGTCCAACGCTGTATGCAGCTCTCTTTATACATCCGTGAGATATACAAGCCGTTGTTTTGTTACATGAAACAACACAGTGTTTGTCGGCCATTTTCAGACCACTCTCACCCAGCGGCCATTTCTCTTTTTGTCCACTGATTTGTTTAAGCTGAACAGCCAGGGTGATTTTTTTTGACTGATAAAAATTTGTATCAAAATATAAATGTTTTATGCTTGCAGAAGTTACAAATATATGGTCAAACATGAATGAATTATAGATTGTAATGTTTTGGATCAGCGGCTTCATTCAAAACAAAATCAGGAGCTGGGTTTACTAATTACTGTACATTCAAATTCACTTGTTTCTCAGCTGCTGAAAGCCAAGTGACAAGCGGAGAGCTCTCGCAATCCTTTGTTCAACACACATATTCATGTTTCATACGCCGAGTGTAGGAACATAACGGTCCATGATTCATAACTTACCGTGACATTTACAGAAGCTGATGGGATTCTGACATCTGTGAGCCGGTTGTAAACAACCGAGTAAATGTTCCCAAACTTTGCTGAATCCTCTCTGCATCAGCGCAAACATTCAACACACCACGAAGAGTTTATAGGGTTTCGATTAGAGCGTCTCTGTTAAAGTGGGGCGAGAAGTTTGGTGAAGTTTTAACATGTCGGGGGGATGGGACCCTACATGGCAACAGAGAAAGGGGGGGATTAGTGTTTTGTTAATGAGGATTACCATACAAACCGGTGAAAGGCAACTAAGCTGAGCACCACCGTCATCAAACCGATTTAGTTCCTGGCTCCTATTTAGAGGGATTACCACACAATGTTATTGTAATTACAATTGTTCTACCAATGAGACCGTTGAAGCTATTCTTGTCTGTTGTTATTTTACACCGCGTGGCTAATGTAGTGGCTAGTGTTTGCTCTGCTTGTCACAGTATGGTGTTCAACATGTCTAGGAGACCTCATTGAGTTAATCTGCAATGCTAACCTTGTTAGCATGTTACAGGTAAAACACAACAGTATTGCTCCATAGCTTAAAAGCTATAAAGCTATAGATTATTCTTCTACTTTTGCTGCACGATTAACGTGAGAAATGTTTTTTTTCCCCAGAAAGCTGCTGCTGTCTGTTTATAGTTTCCACATGGGAACAGGACAAAGGTTTAACTAGAGAGGGGATTTCAAAAGATAATTAAGGAGGAACGAACAGGCAAACTATTGAAGGAGGAACGGAGGAGGGATTGGGAGCAGAGAGGATAACAGAGGAGAGGAAGCTACCTTTGTTGTGTCTCAAACAAGTGGATCAACTCAACTGCTTCTTCTCAAACGCCATGAATATGTATTATATCAGGTTATTCATCCAGCACCATTGTTCCACTTCAAATTATGTCCCAACAGAGGAACACTGAGGGAACACAAAAGAAAAAACTGGGCGAATAAAAATGTAACAAAAACAAAAAAAAAAAAAATTCAACAGAGCCGTTCTTTTTATGTCCACGCAGGTTCTTTTGTGGCATTAGAGGAATCTTCAGAGATGACTCGCTTTTATTCAACTGAATAATGCCATCTTTTGAGGAAACAGCTCTAATTAACATCTATTTGAATAATCAGATTATTCTACATTCTTCAGATGTGCTAGGAATATATAGCAGGAATATGTCTTTTGTCATTGTGCACTAATGCACCAAAGGTAATACGAGAAATACTTAACGTTAAACCTCTTTTTTTTTTTTTTTTTACAGAAAAATGTAGCTAACTAATTAAGGGGTTTACTGCTGCATGGGTTTCTTACACAGAAATTCATGTGAGGACTTGGCTGATGCACATTTCAGATCTTCCCATATGTATTTTGTTGATACATATTAGAATTTCATTATTCTTTAACTAATTTAACACTGAAATAGTCCAGATTGGGTTTAAATTTCTATGTAGCTCTAATGTAGGTCTGTAGGTTGGTCCAGTACTTTGGTCCAGATTGAAACATCTTATTGATTATTAGATGGATTACCATGAAATATTGTGCCAGTATCCAATGGGGCCCAGAGGTTGAATCATACTGGTTTTGGTGATCCCCTAACTTTTCCTCCAGCATCACCTTCATCACTAACATCAACTACTGGTTTTCTATTTTGATAACTATAAAATGCTGAACATTCATTTGCTCATCAGGATGAATTGCAATGTAGCACCTGCAAAACTAATAACATTTCTATCAGCCTCAGCTATACTTTGTGTTTAGTGTTAATTAGCAGTTAGTTAATATCTTAACATGCTAAACTAAGATAATGAACCTAATAAAATCCTGTGAATACATTTACCTGCTAAACATCAGCATGTTAGCATCATTATTGTGAGCTAGCGGCTAACCTCCGGGATTAAAAAGTGAAGCCAAAGCTGAAGTGCCTACAGCAGCCAGGTGACTCCTCTGGTTGCAAAAAGAAGTCTGATTGTATAGTCTTTGAGAAAATGAGCTTACTTCTCAATTGATTTATTACCTCAGTAAATATTATAAACATGATTTTATGGTCTGATGATAATGTTCATGAACCATGATGTTCATTCATGATGATGTTCAATTATGGTCCCATTCAGACCATAAGTCAGGGTCTGCTTTAGGGTGTGGCTACCTTGTGATTGACAGGTCGATACCACGGCGTTGTCCAGTCTGGGAGTTGTCTGTGTTTTCATCTTGCAACTTTAACCCCTTCACAGTGTATTTCCAGTTCTGGTTAAAGTTATTAACATTTTGGTCGTCTAAAAATGTCTTATTCAGAGTTCAGCTGTACTTAGCTCCACCCTCTCGTATCACTTCTGGTTGCAAAAAACAAAGATGGCGACTGCCAAAATGCCAAACTGGAGTCTGGCGACTACGTCCACTTCTTATAGTGTCTGTTGACAGAAATTAATGGAGCTGAGCTGGAAAAACATTGATTGTATGCTGCTGTAATTTCTGTGTCTGACTGTGATGATATTCCACCTGGTGAACTGAACTACAAGTGTTGGTACAGTGGCTGTAAAAGTTTAACTGCCTGTCACATGTTGATAAAATCCAACGTTAACACAAATGTCAACATGTTGGTAAAATAGCAACACCTTTGGCTATTTTAATTAAATCATTATATGTGATTAACAGTGTGGGTAATCGTAAAGGAATAATATGAGTGTCAAACTTTTTCTTGCTCTTCCCATGAGATTTCTGACATTTCATGAATGCAACATCAGCATTGAGCATGTTAGCATTTAGCTCAAAACGCCTCTGTGTCAATAGTAACCGACAGCCTCACACTGTAGCTTTATGTATATCTTAACTAGTGACTTTTAGAAGGATTAGACTTATCTTTATTTTTGGTTTTATCCTTTCCTTAGAATACAAGTACATACAGTATATTACAGTACATTTACTATTTCTGGCATGACATAGTGCCATAAGGTGGTCTAGAGTGCAAATTTAGGACATTTTAGGAAAAAATTGGTGCTATCAAGATGAAGAAAAGTCTGCATATTGGATTGAAACATGCATCTCTGAAATAGTTCAAAATACTTTCATGATACTATAAAACCCTGCATATTTAAAACAATGTTGACATGTTAATATATAAAATAGATAATTAACACTAATTATAAATGTATATATTGTTATTAAATCATTTTTTAAAATTTTCTTAAGAAAAAAGACAGCCTTAACCACAACAAATAAAATAATATGTACATATAACAGATAGTAACCGTAAACTGAAAAACAAACTAATCCGAAACAAAGGACAGAAAAAGGCAATAACAATAACAATAACAGTAATTTCCCTTCGGGGATTAATAAAAGTTCATCTATCTATCTAATAATAATATATTTTAATTTATGGATATAAATAATTATTATAATAATGAATAAAAATACAGAAATTAATAAAATAAGTTCACACACCAGATTCCCAGTGTTGACTTATATCCCTGTGGTCCCACTAAGAGCACAGGATAGATACAGAATACATACTGTGTGTTTGAGGCACATTTACAGTAAATAAAACAGAATATAAAAATAATTGAATAATGTGAATAAAATTAAATAACATATTAAAACAGAATGAACTAAATAAAGGTTGCGACAAAACTACAATTATAAATATTGGTATCTTACGGATTATCTGGGTGACACGCATGAAATGACTGATTTTACTGCTGTTTCCAAGTCAAACAATGGACATGAGACACGCATTCACACAGTACTCTGGCACAAACACAATAATATAGGTAGCATTCACCTGGAGGGAACAGAGGAACAAGGGGCTAATTAGTGATGATGAGAAGTTAATTTAGTCAGACACCTCAGGTAATAGCCTCCCCCCTCTCCCCTCTCCATCTCCCTCTTTCTCACCTCCCCTCTCCCTCAAACATTCCCCGCTCTGCATATTGCGTTTTACTCTACAGCCCAACAATTTTCATGTTCAGACAAGGTGTCAAATGTTCTGTTTTGAGGATTTTTTTTTTCATCCCTTCAGTGCATCTCTATCCCTGTCTGTCACACGTACTAACACATATCCATGTGTATTCTTTAGAGATAGGAAAGGCTGCAAAGCAGGCGAGGTTGTCAAGTCGACTAAGTGGGAAATTACATTATCTTCTGCTTTGACATTACTGAATTGTATTTGGGGTGTGTGTGTGTGTGTGTGTGTGTGTGTGTGTGTGTGTGTGTGTGTGTGTGTGTGTGTGTGTGTGTGTGTGTGAGAGAGAGAGAGATGGTTCCTGAGCTAAATGTTTGCTAGCAGGTGAGCCTGTTGTTGACAGATGGTGTTTGTGAGAGAAGCTCGCTCCCTGCAGAGTCTCACCCCAGGAAAATGCTCATGCTAACGCAGACAGGCCCACTCACACACACACACACACACACACACACACACACACACACACACACACACACACACGTACATACTGTACTGGTACATACATAGAGCACTAACACACTGTCACAAGGTCTCTGAATGGATTCACAGCACAACTAGGTGAGATAGACCACAAAGGAAACACATAAAACACATAGTGAATAGAGGAAATGATAACCAAGTGGGTACGTTTACTACTGCCATCCCATCACTGCCCTTTGTTTTTAAGATAAGATAAGATATTCCTTTATTTGGGAAGATAATAAAGGATTGGCCAAGTACGTATATGTACAGATACTGTACAAGCAATTTTAAGTTGATTTTAGTATACTCACACACAACAATTTACATGAAGATAGATAGAAATAGACGTACAGCTAAAAACAAGGACAACAAGGCTGAAAGATATAAAAATCTAAATATCTGTTATAATAAGGGCTGTCAATCAATTAAAATATTTAATAGAGATTAATCACATTTTTTATCTGTTCAAAGCTGTCAGTGTGTCAGTGTTTTGATTTGACTATGACTTGCCACAAACTGCATGTGATTATCATAAAGTGGGCACGTCTGTAAAGGGGAGACTGGTGGGTACCCAGAGAACCCATTTACATTCACGTATCTTGAGGTCAGAGGTCAAGGGACCCCTTTGAAAATGGCCATGACAGTTTTTCATCAGCAAAATGTAGCGTAAGTTTGGAGCGTTATTGCGACTGTACAAACTGTGAAATGAGAAAGCCCCTGTGTTCTTGCTTATTGATCTTGACATTAAAGGGAAACACACACTTGCCAACCCGGACACCTTAAAACAAGGAAGAATTTCAAATCCAAAGTGAGGGTCTGGGTGTCTCCCCCAGAGAAATTAAAGCTTCAGAGACTTTGTTTCTGGGTTAGGGTGACTAACTGACTGACATTCTGGTGACTTTAAAAGAGTGAAAATAACAAAAAAAAATCCACTGTAATAGCATTTTGTTAAACTTTTGACTTTATCTTTAACTCACAGGAAAGAAACTGAGTAATTTACCCCTCTAGTGTGAACTAGGCGTGTGGATCTCTGGTTTAAACTAATATTCATCTGTTTTTATTTATTTTTGCTCCTGCTTGAATATTTCTTTCTCTTAGCTCTCTATTTCTCTCTTTATAACTCAATGAAGGTCCTTCAAGACACAACACGACAACGCCACCACTGTGCTCATAAACCAGTTATTTTTTGTGGCTCGCACTGCACCACAATGGCTTTTTGCTGCATCAAGCAAAGCCCAACTTTGGGCGCCGCACGTTGTGGCGAATGCAGTTTAAACATGAGCTCAAACTGCACTGTTACAAGCATAGACTGCTGTCTTCTGCTGGGAAAGAGCGTTTGGCTCTGCTGCTGTCAGGGAGGAAACAGTGGGGATTATACACACTGTTCCGCGCCAGAAACAGGTTAAGATAATGAAAAAAAAAAAAGTGTGAAAATTTGCGATAAATTGAGAGAAATTGGGAGGAAACCGTGAGAGGGCAATGAAAAGCAGCAGTCTCTCGGGAAAATCAAGAGGGTTGGCAAGTATGGGGCAACACACACTGACAGCAAATGACGTGTATCCCAACATCCACATCCTTTGCTCTCTATGTAAACACACACTGGTGGAGACTTGTCATATCCACTGAAAGAAGACTAGTGTCAATGCATAAGCACATACTTACCTTCCCACAATGCGTCACACCAACAAGTTCCTTTTAGTATAACGTGACAATAACCTAACTCAAGTACCACCATGTTTAGTGTTTTAATTGAGCAAAATCAGAAGTTCGCTCTGATGATATTCTGCATGATTGATGATGATCAGCTGCTAGCAGGTATATACACTGTCGAGTATGTGAACAATACTGCTCCTGTCGACACGTGTGTTGGTAAAAACTGAGTATTAACGACAGAAATCCATGACTGGTGTATATTCTTCACCGACAGCTTCTTTAACTCTATGTATAATTCATCAGTAGAGAACCTCAGGACCAAAACGTCTGTATTATCAGTTTATTACCATTTACACTGGCAGACTTGATGAATTGTTATCAGAGGTGTGAACTGGAGTCAAAAATCTGATGACTTTAGACTCAACTTGACAAAATAAAAAAAAAGATTTGCAACTGGACTTAGACTTGAATGTCAGTGACTCGTGACTTTATTTGGACTTGAGCCTTTTGACTTGACAATACTTGATACCTTCCCCCCAAGACCAAAGATTAAAAAGTATGTCATTTAAAAAAATCAATGCACAAAGGTGATCAACTGTCTGCTACCGGAGATAATTCCAACACATCTGGGTTGATTTACTTTTTCAGCGATCCTTTATTAACGATCCTTAACAAACTGAATTTTATTCTATTGTTGTTTACTGCTGAATCCCCAAACAGGGGTGTTTTTATTTGTTGAACTCTGGACTCTTTATTGAATAGCATTATGACTTGCATTTGATTATTTTACACTTAACTCTGTTATTACTCTGTTAAAATGGTATTACATTTGGTGAAGAACATGTCATGACCTGTCTAGGACTTTAAACTCAAAGTTTAGGACTTGGGACTTGAGTGCAACGATTGAGACTTGCTTGTGACTTGCAAAAAAATGACTTGGTCTGACCTCTGCTTATTAGTAGAAGAATAAGTCATTAAGAGAGTGTTACAATAAGACCTGCAGTTATTGTTGATGGTTTCTTTGACCGTAATAAAGTGAGAATTATTAGTTGGTTATTAGTAAGTTATAAAGCCCTTTAAGAGCATGCATTATTAAAAAGTGGTAGCAAAAAAGCAAAATAAGAATTACAGAGAATCCCACCCATGTGACACCATTTTCTTTCCCGGCCGGCCAACACATAGACAGCAGCCATTTTGTGCCTCTGAGATCAGATTAATAGTCTGATGGCACCGCTTCCCATCACCAGGTCTGCCGGAGCGTGGCGACTGTGGAGGAGTCACGATTAGAGCTAATGGCAGACTAAACAGCCTTTAAGTCGGGCCTGTTGTGTGTAATGAGACTTTAAGTGTGATGACAAGAGGAGCGAAAGGAAGGAAGAACACGGCTACGCTGACAACTAGACGTTAAACAACCACTTAATGCTGCTTTAGAGCGATATAGGTGACGAATAAGCAAGCCAAAACAAACACGAGAGGAAGTGACTAAACTGTAAGGAAATATGACGAGCTCGCGTCTCGGAGGGGTCAGATAACGGAGCGCGAGGAAGTCGGCAGAGAGAGGCCGACAGTTAGAAAGAGAAGAGACACGGCGAGGGGAGGGGGAGCGAGTGAGAGCTCCTGTAATTAGTCAGTTAATTACATCTGGATGATGATCTGCTCGGGGGGATGGATGTTGTTTGAGCTGTGTGTGTGTGTGTGTGTGTGTGTGTGAGTGTGTACGAGTGTGTCTATCCTTGGCGGCTGTGTACACTCCAGAAAGCGTTTACTGAAATGGGAGCTAATTCTCGCTGTCTGAGGCCATTACGGTATTAATTTAATTTGGGTTAGCTGTCGCTAGCTCATTAACACATCTAATTAATTCATTGACATCAGAATTAAGTTGTTTCACTGAAACTGACACCTCTCTCTCGTATAAGAGCGAGTGGGAGGAGAGGGAGCAACAGATTGAATGAGAAAAGGAGATGGGAGAGGAGATGGAGAGGGATGATGGATTGAATCATATCCACAAGAAAAATACTATTAATACATTTTGTCAGCTGCAGTGAGTAGAGTCAATCTGTTATGTAGGAAATAACGAAGAGGAATGGAGCGTTAGAGGAAACACAGAGGTGCAGATAATGGCTGTTAAAGAAAAGGGACAAGACAGAAAGTTGATTCTTTGTGTTTTCTAGCAGTCATTTGAGAGGTGAGGCCTCCTGAGACGAACAACTACTGAATGTAAGGAGAAAACAATGAAAAGACTACAAAGGCTTTGACCTTTGTGGGAAACTTGATACACTTATTTCATTTCCAAAACAACTGAGACACACAAATGACAAAATATTCAATTTATCATTTGTTTATGGGGATCTGTTAGCAGAAATTAAATATAATATTTATAACTATGTTTTTATTAATGTGTAATTACCTGAAACTAAGGATCGTTTCTACAGTAGCCCAGAAGAGACAAACCAGTTCTAGAGAGAGCCCTTTGTGGTTTTACATTATCCGAAGGACACACTTGTGAAACTGTGGCAACGTGAGCCACACAGTACAAAATATAATAATAGTATTCCAGTTGCTGTCTGACTTCCATTGTTTCTAAAGTAGTGTTATTGTGGTAAGAATGGCCTCCAGGTGAGGTGAGTGGTGTTATCGCCATACTTGCCAACCCTCCCGATTTTCATTGCCCTCTCCTGGTTTTCTTCCAGTGTCACTGTTTTTTCCCTGATTTTCTAACCATCTCAACCTGCCTGTTTCTGGCACTGTACAGTATGTATAAGCTTTACTTATGATGAGAAACATGACATAGCTAGCTATCTTAGCTGTTCTTAGGACTGTGCTCTTCTGGACTGAGGCTTCAGATGTTGTTCCTGGGATCTGTTGGAGACATTCTCCCAGTTTGGGGATTATTGCCCCGAGCGCTCCCATTAACAGGGGGACCACGCTTGCCTTAACCTTCCCCATCCGTTCCAGCTGCTCTTTCAACCCTTGGTACTTCTCAACTTTTTCGTGTTCTTCTTTCTGATGTTGCCGTCTGCTGGTATCACCACATCTATCACCACTGCCCTCTTCTGCTCTTTGTCCACCACCACTATGTCCAGTTGGTTAGCCAGGAGCTGTTTGTCAGTCTGGAAGCTGAAGTCCCACAGAACCTTGGCCCTGTTGTTCTCAGCCCCCTTCTGTGGCCCATTGGGATTTGGGTACTTCCTGTATACTATTCCAGCCTCTCCATGTACACTGATCCAGCTAGCATATTACACCCTGCTACTATGTAGCAAGCGGGACAATATCTAGCTAGTTGGTCATTGAAACCCGGGGTTTCCTTTATAACAATGACCAGCTCACTATCAATAATAAGTGTACACAACATGGTTTGAGTTGCGTTCGCTGCATATCACAGTGTGCAGCACCCAGAGTTGGATTTGCAGCAAAAAGCCGTCATGGCGCGATGTACTGGTGCCGTTGCCGCGTTGTCTGAAAGGGCCTTCACTGAGTGTGATGCAATTATAATACAAGAAATGAAGGGAAAGAAATACTGAAGCAGGGCAAAAAATGACTGAATGAAAAACTGATGAATTTTATGCCGGGGGTTCACACAAGTTCACACCAGAGGGGCAAATTATTTAGTTTTCTTTCATGAGAATTAAAAGTAAAAGTATAAGTAGGCCTCTTACCATAAAAGTGCTGTTGCATTGTACTTACTATTTTGTTATTTTCATTCTTTAAAAGCCACCAGAATGCAGGAAACAAAGTCTATGAGACTCATTTTTTTCTGGAGTAGGACTCCCAGACCCCCACTTCAGTTCTGAAATCCTCTTTATTTTCAAGGTCTCAAGGTTCGCAAGTATGATTACTACAGTTTTGCAGTCAGCAGCTCATGCTACTGCAGACTTGGAAAGGGAGCATGTTCATAAGCTACATTAATGCACTGGATAATGAACTAAATCATTATTTGTGTCTGGCTTCTTGTGTTTAGACAACATTTAATGTTAAAAAACTTTGGCTTTTTTTCTTCGATGAGAAAAAGGGTTTGGTAAAAACATGTATATGTACGTAAAGTACTGAAAAGAATATTGTTTTGGCATCAGTACCAGACTTCAGGCACATATTTTCACTAGTACTGAAAGATTTCAAACCAAAACGTGGAGAAATTAAATATAAAAAAGTAATTATAATAATTAAAAAAAAAATAAAAAAATAAAAAAAAGATATTAATTTTTTTTTTAATTTAATTAAAAAAAAAAAAAAAAAAAAAAAAAAAAAAAAAAAAAAGAAAAAAAAAAAAAAAAAAAAAAAAAAAAAAAAAAAAAAAAAAAAAAAAGGGGGGAAGGGAAGGAGGAAAGGAAGACCCAAAAAAAGGGGGACGGGAAAAAAAAATATAACCAAACTAATACACCAACTGTAAACTGTCTTCCCTGAACACATTAAGGGCTGCAGCTGTCTTATTCTCCCAATCATCCAACAGCAAAATCACAGAGAAATTTGACTTATTGTAATGTGTAAAATGGTAATCCATAATGTTCTGAAATGTAATCAAATGACAACCTCTAAATATATTCACACAGCGTAGATCTCCCCATGTAAGAGTACCTGACAACATCGGCCAGGTAATTAGAGTTTGGAGGATTATTTCGGTGCAACCTGGCGTGGCTGTGTAGTTAGAGGTGGGACACCTTTGGACGTGGCACGCGGTGTGAGCCTGGCTAGAGGTAGGGATTATTTGGATGTAACACAGTGGGTTTCTTGTTAGAGGGGGGCGTCATCACAGTCTGTCTCTGTGGTAAATTTGATTAAGGCTGGCGGGAGGAGGTGGTCCAACCGTGAACAGGTGCCCCTCACAGCTGAGTCGGGTTCAACCCTTGGTCTCTCTCTCCTTCTCTCTGACATTGTACTTCCTGCTCTTTGTTCTCCCTCCGTCTACCCATGTAATCGCTCTCTATTTCCACCCCTGTCTCTCCTCACCACTGCTGCCCCTCTGCTTCATCTGTCTCTGTTTGTCTTGTAATCAGTCGCGGGAATGGAGGCCTCGTAACATGTGGGACCTCCACCTTGAAACGCTTCTCCATCCTCGGCTCGTCTTTTCTGCTTTGTGACTTTCACTGACCTTCCTAAGCCTCCTCCCTCCTCCTGTTCACTTTATCCCTACTTCCTATGTTTTCACCCCCTCTGTACTACCCACCTGTCTGGATCAATCCAGCCAAATCTCAGACCACTGGATCAAACCCAGTCCACAAATACTCTCATTTATTATTCTCATGTTCTCATATTTGGTATAAGATGTGATATCCTGTAATTCTGGGCAATATTTCTGTTGGCTGTAACCAATGTTAATATTATACTTACCAAAGTAATTAATCTGGAAACATGCGACACAGCTACAACAAAGTAGAAGGCCGGAAACATGAGTAGTCACCTGACCATACAGGTTGTAAACAAGCCAATACTTTAACAAAATTATATATTAAAAAAACCACACCATTTCATTGGTTGTCAAACTGAGAGTGCTGATTGGTTCCAGACCTCTGGATCACCACCTGTTGCCATCTCGTTTTTTTGCAACCAGAAGTGATACAGGAGGGTGGCGCTAAGTCCAAATGAATGCTGAATAAGACATTTTTAGGCGACTAAAAATGTTATAATTAACTTTAATGAACAGAAAACACACTGTGAAAGGGTTAAAGTTGTAAGATGAAAACACAAGACAATGCTGTGCTAGCAACTTGTCAATCACAAGGTAGCCACGCCCTAAAGCATACCCTAATTTATGGTCTATTTGACTTTAAATGGGACCATAATTTACTAAGTCAACATCATGCTGTATTGAAGAAGACTTGAAACTAGCGATTGAGACCATAAACTCATGTTTACAATGTTTACTGAGGTAATAAATCAAGTGAGAAGTAGGCTCACTTTCTCATAGACTTCTATACAATCAGACTTGTTTTTGCAACCAGAGGAGTCGCCCCCTGCTGGATATTAGAAAGAATGCAAGTTTATGGATCTTCAGCATTGGCTTCACTTCTCAGACAGGGAAGTTGCTGCCTGATGTGAATGGTTGTCTTTTATGTATTTTTTTTATTTAGAAGAGATTGAAGCTGCTGCACAAATTGTTGTATGTTGATTACAGAAATGACAATGATGGTAATAAATTGACATATTTCTTGAAAGGTAACATGTTGGTCACTACTAGGCCTACTTGGATAATAAACCATTATTACATTTATGTACCAATTACTCATCAGAAAAAAGTTATTAGCTACATTTACATTACTTTACTAACATGTAAAATGGAAAACAACAAGCAGCCAGCTCATGTTTTGGAGGTAGCGGATGCACAATGTCAGCAGATCAGCTAGGGAGACACCATTTAAATCAGAACACTTTGGTGTTACTGGGAGGTGTATTGGTAGTATTTTGTCAGAGCCTCCCAACACATCGAGCCGGTACTGTACGTTGATTTTGAACCAGGAAGTTGGTCTATAAACTACATGGATGTATAAAGAGAATTGGATACAGCCTTGGAGGCAGGGCCCCGTTCATTTCTATGAAAGCTGCTCAGTGGCGTATGATGCCGAAATGGGTCGATTTCCGATTGGTAAAGTACCCGGATCTTCCACATCCACTGGTCCCACGGAGCAGACACAGTAACGTCTGCTTGGTCGTCATGGCTTGCTAACTCTGCCTCCCAGTCCTCACTCCAGCCTACCGTTTGTAGTACCACCGTCTGGACACTACGAACATTGGGATCAATGACCGGCGTTCTTCCTGAGGGCTTGTTAAACTCCGACGGATGTCAACAGTTTTGGTAATGCATTTGATTGCTCACCTTTGTTGTCTTTTCAAAAGGGAGTTTTGTCCGTCTTCTTAGCAATGCTCCCACAACTCAACACATAACAGTATTTACCATAACAAATAGAATCATTACTAAAACGACTGAAATCAAGCAGAAACTCTCCTTAGAGGTCTGAGTCTGTCTCCTTAACTCTGCTAGACAGCTATTCCCCAGAGAGGAGGGAGAAAGAGATGGACAGAGAGAGAGAAAGCTCACCTCTTTAGTACCGACGAGCTACATCACCAGCTGCAGCAATTAACCCCTTCATCCTCTGGGGAACCATTAGAAGGTAGAATAGCCTTTAAAATTGCATATGGCTGCAATTAGGGTTGAGAAAGTGATGAAATGATTTGGCTTGGATTTTTCTGGATAGATTTTTTTAGGAAATGGCCCTTTTTATAGCGCCATAAATTGGAATTAAAAGAGTAAAGTGCTTTAGCCTGTCCTCCCATTTCCTTTCCTTTTTATTCATTTTCTTCCCCCCTACCCCCTTTCCTCCTCTCCTCACCTCTAGTCTCCTCTCCCTTTCCTCTCCTTTCCTCTCTCCTATCCCCACATTGCCTCTTTCTTTTCTCCATCTGCTCTCTGCTCCTCCATTTACCTCCGTTCATTCTTCTTCTGTATTCATCCTTCGTCTCCTTTCTTCCCCTTCGTTGTCCTCACTCTCTCCTCTCTACCTTTCCTCCCCAGTTCTCATCTCAGTACCTCTTCTAACTGTTGTCCCCTCTCTTCTCCCATCCCCTCCTTTACTCTCCTTTTTCTCCTCCTCTCCTTTCAACACATCTCTTCATGTCTGCTCTCTTCTTCTTCCTCCCTTTACTCTGTCCATGCTCCCTCCACTCCTCTACTCTCCTCATTTCTCTTTTCCTCCTCTCATCTCTTCATTGAACCCCCTCCACTTCTCCTCCCTTTTCTCATTTCCTCTTCTTTATGTTCTTCTCCATTTAATTTCTTTCCTCTCCACTCTTCTCTACCTTTCCTCCTCTTTTCTCATCTCAGTCCCTCTCCTCATCATTGTCTCCTCTCTTCTGTCCTCCTTAACTTCCCCCTCTCCTCTCCTTTCATCACATCTTCTGTTTCCTCCTCTCTCCTTCTCCTCTCATCTCCTCCTCTCCCCCTCCCTCCAGTCCTCTCCTTAACTCTTGTCTACTCTCCTTATTTATCTTTTCCTCCCCTCATCTCCTCATTGACTCCCTTTTCTCATTTCTTTTTTGTTGTTATCTCTCTTCCTCTTTTTGATTTCTTTCCTCCTCTCCTTTCCTCTCCCCTCCTCCTCTCCTCTCTACATTGCTTCCTCCAGTCCTCTCCTAACCTTTCATCTGCTCTCCTTATTTATTTTTTCCTCCTCTCATCTCCTCATCTCCTCCCCTTTCTCATTTCTTCTTTATTTTCTTCTCTTCTCCTTTTTGATTTCTTTCCTCTTAACTCCTCTCTATCTTTCCTCTCCTCACTTCCTATCTTCTCTTCTCTTCTCTCCTCCTCTCCTCTTCTCTTCTCCCTTCCTCCGTCTCCTCCGTTCCTTCCTTCTCTCCTTTTCTCTCCTCTCTTTACTTCTCCCCCCTTCCTTCTCTCCTGTCTCCTCTCCTCCCCTCGTTTCCTCTCCTCTCCTCTTCTGTCCTCTCCCCTCCTTCTCTCCTGTCTCCTCTCCCCTCCTCCTCTCCTCTCCTGTAATAACAGAAGGAGATGGCTTAAGCATCTGTGTCATCAGTGCAGATTAATGTTCTAATAATATTCACAGATGTCATTTCAAATTTCTCCATTTGTTTATTTTAGCTCGGTGTCGTTTTCGCCTCCTTTTCTTCCTCTTGTCGGTGAATCACAGGACTAATCACAGGCTCATCACGGACTTCAAAGCAGCCACTTAAGAGCGGCTGTCTGGTTGGAGTGTGACACACAGGCCTCTCCAGCAGCACTGTTTCTGAATCATTCTTAATCGGGATATAATTACACACGAGAGGAACTAAATGAGCGAAGGGTTGAGTGAAAGAAGTGGGCAGGACGGTGAGAGGAGCGAGGAGAGGAAGTGCTTCCTGACACGTTGGCTTATTATTTTGCTGCTGTAGTTGTTTGTTTACTCATTACGGATAATCCAATTAAAGCACTTAAGAGCAGCTTAAGAAGGAGCATCCACACAAACACGGCTCAGAGTGGGTCCGGTCTTGGAGAGAGGACAGGTTGCGGTGGGGTCTGTAAAGCCTGCAGTTTCCACCCCTCCCTGCCACTACAAACAGGGCTGCAGGACAGCGTGCCAGGGGCTCGGGGCGCTGAGACCACAACATGCCTCCGTGGCGGCTCCATGTTGGCTCCGGAGCTGGTCAGTCGCCTGCCTGCCTGCGTCGTCCCCCCCTCCCCTGTGGTGCTTTCCTGTGGTGTGTTGGCTGACTGGTCCCCCTGTGCACATATGCCCACTTACACTGTGTTCCTCTCTAATTAGCTGCTCTTGTCTACACAGGCACACAGGCTTTGTTAAAACATCGCTGGCATGTTCTCCTCATGTAAAAGTGAATCCTTCCTCACATCGTCATCAGATCTCATTAATCCTGGCCTTGTGTGTTGCAGATTGGACTAATAAAGAGGATGCTCATACTTGCTCAAACAAGCAATAATAATCTGGAGGGCTGGGAGCACTAGTTACCTTGGTAACCCAAGGGTGGAGAAATGCCACTTTCCACATTTTT
This sequence comes from Pterois miles, assembly GCA_947000775.1. Lineage (NCBI taxonomy): Eukaryota > Metazoa > Chordata > Actinopteri > Perciformes > Scorpaenidae > Pterois > Pterois miles. The sequence continues at coordinate 606,223 of CAMQGK010000647.1, forward strand.
GCTGGTTTTCGATGAGTCATTTATTCAGTCTACGAGTGTTGGCTTTTCCTCAAGTCAGATTTCATTACTCTAAACAAATGAACTGTTATCTTTCTTTCTGTTAATTCTTCTTCCTGTGATAGAGGAAGAGAGAGAGGAGAGGATGGGAGTGACTCTACTTTAGAGTTTGATCATTAATTATTAGTCTCTGGTTCCTCTGAGGAGAGAAGCTGATGACAGCTAATTAAGGATGAAGTGATGTATATGCTCTCTCTCCCTCCTCCTTCCTCCTTCCTCCTTCCTCTTCGTCCACCCCCCACCCCCCACCCCCATCCCTGCCCACCTGCCAAATCATATGCTGGAGCTATAGACAGTAAATATCCAGAATAAATGTGGGGACAACGACATCATGCATTGTGTTTGCCACATGCTTCAGTGATCTTTCAGCAGACTGGTAATATGGAGGATTTTGTCAGGGTGTATTCAAACACCTTCACAGAAACTGGAGTAAATATTGATGTGTTTTGTAAGTAAGTAAAATGCTCCTATGTAAAGATCTGTAAGTGAGGCTCTCAATACTGTACTTTCATTCCTGCTGAAAACAAGCTTTAAAATTCAGCTAAATTTTTGTAAAGAGATCTCATTAATTTCTTAAAAAGAGATGGGCACTGTAGTGTAAGCAGACACATTCGATAGGGACTATTTTCAAGTGTGTGAGACTGACTCAAACTAAACTACAGTGTGGCTCATTCATGTGTTTCTAATAGTGTTTGTACAACAGTGGAGCTCTACGGCACAGAGGAAGAAGATATATCAGGCTCTAGTTACACCAGTTCATCCGATCAATTCATTGTTAGTTTTGTCTTTTCCTGGGGTTTCCTGATACTGAGAAAAATATACAGTAGAATATTGTAATCTTAATATTATTTATATATTATTATATATATTATATATTATTGATATTGTAATCTTCATCCTTCAAAGGTGTTAAATGTGAGATTGGGAGCATTTCCATTGCTTCCGCACGACTCTCAACATGGAGAAAGCCTAGCTGGCGGCTACCAGCTAATGGTGCTAACCTCTTAATATAGAGTAATATACTGTATAGTAAAGTGATACTGCAAACTCATATCATGCTAAAGTGTGAAATAGACCTGCCTGTCCACCAGAGGACAGTGTGTCAGTGTCACGTTTTGCCTCTTCGCAACGTGAATATTACACACCTGTATTAACATGCAGGACCAGCAGGGGGCAACAAATCCACTGACTTGAGATCAAGCAAGAAAAACCACTTAGTTAGGGTAAGGAAAAACATCATAATTAGGTTTAAAATAAGTAAGTAAACCAAGTAACACATGTATGTAAATAGTGTAACGCCAGTAGTAAAAACGCACAAAACATGTAAGAAACGTCAGTCTGCAAAATAAAATACCGGTCTTGAACTCCGGCCTCTTGGCTGAAAGTCCTGTGTTTGTTGGACCCATTTACCCACCAATAGTTTTTTTTTTTTTGTTTTTTTAACTTTCTATACTTGTTGTTACTAGCTCCGAGCTTTGAGCACAGAAGACAGCACTCACTTCATAACACCACACCTGCATGCAGTAATATTCACACCTCAGGAGGTAAAAATATGACAAAGTAGGCTTTCGGGTGGGGGGGGAGAGATAAATAAATATAACAACAGATCAGGTCTATTACAGGCTTCCTTAAATTAGTTTTTCTAATTTGATTATGATTTGAACCAAAAATTTTCAGAAAAAAACTTTTTGGGCTTTCTGGCAGACAAGCTATGGCATCTGTATTTGTAATTATCTCAATTTTCTGCTGTGATATGGTGATACCGATATATCTGAAATAAGGTAATATTTATTGGTCTAGCCCTAATACTATACTGTACCATAACACACAGATATATCAGTTTGCATAAATAAGCCACATTTTTTCATTGTGCTGTTAATGGACACAACTGTCCTACAATGCAACACAACATGAAAGTGAAGGTAAAAAAAACAAGAAAATGTAAAAAACAAAAGTGGCGAGATCGCTACTGCCAAATACAAGAAAACAAAAAATAGCATTTTTGGAAAGTTGTCTTTTCCTGTTAGTAACCATGAACAACTGAGTTGAGTTCATGTTTGTTTTTTTCACTTCATCATCCTCCACAGCTTTGTCTGCTGTGTCAATTCACCTCCAACCAGCTCCACAGAGAAGTGACTGGTGGATAGATCATCATGTCACTCGTGCTTTCCTTCCTCTGCCCTCAAACAGTGATGGTGATGTCTTTATGACACCACGTCCCCGGGCAAGAGGAGGGACGGAGGAGAGGAGAGGGAGGGAGAGAGGGAGGTGTTATTTTTAAGGTTTGTGGATGGAAAATTATGCCACATTGACCGCAGTTGGACCACGACTACGGCGAGACCAGCTGGACAAACAGACCATGAAACTAAATTTGCTGAATAGGAAAACATTTTCAGATTGAACTGGAATAATTTTAGAAATTCATTCAAAAGATAAATGATTAGACAGGTCATTAATTAGTTTTAGTATTAATATTTTTTTCTCCTAACCTCCCCCATCCCGCTATCCCGCCCTGCCCACCCTGCCAAAACCTTGAACATGTGGTGACTCCAGCAATAGTAACACCAGTGGAGGAAATCATTTGTGCCTCCAGGCGAGTCATTACAGAAGCGGAGTGTGAGATTGCAGTGACAAAACTCTGTCTGTGGCCTCACGACCAGCCAGAGACCAGCATGCCTCTCCACACCCATTACTTCATCCCTCCACCTTTCCTCCTTTCCTCTTCCCTACTTTCCTTTCCTTTCTGTTCTGTTCCTCTCTGTTTCTCCTCTCTTGAACCTTTTTGATTACATTCCATTTTTTTTGCACAATTTTCCCTTTTTATGTTTGAACAAGGGCTGTCAATCGATTCAAATATTTCATTGTGATTAATCACAAATTAATCACATCTTTCTATCTGTTCGAACTGTACCGTAAAGGGACATTTGTCAAGTGGTTAATACTCTTATCAGCATGGGAGTGGACCAGTATGCTGCTTTATGCAAATGTCTGTTTATATTTATTATTGGAAATCAATTAACAACACAAAACAATAACAAATATTGTCCAGAAACCCTCACAGGTACTACATTTAGTATAAAAATATGCTCAGATCATAACATGATAAACTGCAGCCCAGCAGGCAACAACAGCTGTCAGTATGTCAGTGTGCTGACTTGACTATGACTTGCACCAAACTGCATGTGATTATCATAAAGTGTCTGTAAAGGGGAGACTGGTGGGTACCCAGAGAACCCATTTACATTCACATATCTAGAGGTCAGAGGTCAAGGGACCCCTTTGAAAATGACCATGCCAGTTTTTTCCTCACCAAAATTTTGTTTTGAGTGTTGGCACCAATGGATTCATCAGGTTTTCTAGTTTCGGTTTGATGCCAGTATCTTTACTCTAACTTTAAAAGTGAGCCCACAACAACATACAAATTGCAAGTTGTGTTAATGCGTCAAAGATATTAGTGGCATTAAAATAAATTTGCGTTAGCGTTTTATTATTGCTCTATTATCCCAATGGATTTCTTAGGTTTTCTGCTTTAATATGATGCCAGTATCTTCACTCTAGCTTTAGAACTGAGCCTAAATATTGTAAGCGGCATTAATGTGTTAAAGAAATGACTGGCATTGAAACTAATTTGCGTTAAGAAGAAGAAGAAGAAGAAGAAGAAGATATTCCTTTATTAGTCCCACGAGGGGAAATTCAATTTTTTCACTCTGTTGTTAACTTATACACAGTACATGCAGACCCGAACACACACATGCAACAATGGAGAGATGTCAGAGTGATGGGGCTGCTCCTGACAAGCGCCCCGAGCAGTTGGGGGATTTGGTGCCTTGCTCAGGGGCACCTCGGCAGTGCCCAAGAGGTTGACTGGCACCTCTCCAGCTACCAGTTCACACTCAGTTCTTGGTCCATGGTGGGACTTGAACCGGTGACCCTCCGGTTCCCAAGCCAACTCCCTACAGACTGAGCTACTGCCGCCCATGTGTTATTATCACGTTAACTTTGACAGCCCTAGTTTGAATATATCCAAAAGAGCACTTCATTTCCACAGCAAAAAATAATACTATTAGCACCGATGTGTAAAAATAATAATATAAGATCTGGGTAGTGATGGGTAGGTTCAAACAATGAATACCTTATTTATTAATATTTTCAGTGTCTATGCAGGAGTAAAACAGGCCAAACATTTTAGTTATGATCACAAGAGAAGCACTTATTTTCATGATTCCAGCTTCATAAATGTGAATATTTTCTGGTTTCTTTAACAGTGTGTTGACATACTTTTATTATATATGGAATATTATTTGGACATTTTATTTTGATTGTGTAAAATGATTTTATACATTTGCACTGTGATTTTTAAGTCTAACTATAAAACATTACTGACTATCCCATTAAGAGGAAGTCAGGCTCGTATTACTTTGAGACTTTTATTGTGTAGACTTTTTGACTGACAATATTCAAAACAAAACTTTGCAGGCTGTTTTTGCCCTCGCTGGCCAGAAGGTGTCAGCTCTGTGTTGGGTAGCGGTCCGCAAGTACACTCACAATACACACAAACACACACACACACACACATCCACGTACACACTTACAAAGCCGGGTGCTACGGCCCACTGATGTCCAGCTGCTCCTGTCAACACTTCGCTACAGCGTGTAATTCACCCTCACACACAACGGCAGCTGAGACCTGAGAGGAGCCCCCCAACACACACACACACACACACACACACACACACACACACACACACACACACACACACACACACACACACACACAAAGAAGTCATAAGGGAAAGTAGGAAATAAGAGGCGGAAAAGAGAGTAAGAAAATAATAAAAGTGGACAGAGAGAAGTCAGAGAGCTGGGCGAGGAGAGGGAGAGTTGTAGGTGACAGACGCACAGAGAGCCAGACAGACAAAGAGGTTGTTTAAGTGGCCTAATCAAGGGACCACCCCTTCAAAGGGAGAGCTGCTGTGTGTGTGTGTGTGTGTGTGTGTGTGTGTGTGTGTGTGTGTGTGTGTGTGTGTGTGTGTGTGTGGGGGGAGGCTGGGTGGGTTGCACATGGACAGACTGAGTCCAAGTTCCCCTGCAATTATCAACTTACCCATCCTCCTCCTCCTCCTCCTCCTCCTCCTCCCCCCTTCATCCCCTGAGAGACCCAAGCTGCTGTACCCATCAACAACTCATTCAGGCCTTAACAAAGCAGCACCACGCCTACCCGCCCCACACACTACACACACACTACACACACACTACACACACACAAAGACACACACACAAAGACACACACACAAAGACACACTTCTACACGTACACAACTGTGCCGCTCAGTCGATGCCGACATTGTAGATTAATTCCTACGTGCGAATCATTTGAAAACACTCTCCGAAATGAGGATATGTGATCTCCTCTGTTTTTTTTGGTTTATTGTCACCTTGTTGTGTTTTGTCAACCCATTCTCACTCCCAACTCGTCAAATACTGCCATTTGGTGAGTACCCCTCTGCATGGGAGACCGACACACAAAGGCACCCTTTAGCAACAATATATGACGAACCGGGCTTTCAGCTAATTCCAATGTAAACCCACCTGCGGTGTCATACACCGATCGGAGCAAGTGAAGTAGTATTAGTAGTGTGAGAGTCCGTTCAAGGCGGGCGGGATGGGAGGAGGATGGCTCAAACACATACAAGACTTTAAATCAGGAGACCAGTGTTTGTGTCCTGTGCGAAACTGAAATCAGTCGTTAGTCAGTGAAGTAAGTGTCAACCATGAATGTTTCCTATCCCTACCTAAGTGGCTGTGTTGCCTAAACCTAACTTCCTGTGAAAAGTTTATCTTGAAAGGACACATGTAGTGAGTGTATAGACACGCCGTCCCTGGTCCGTCCAAAAGTAACACAAGACAGGTACCCCGTGAGTCGGTCTCCGAGGGACATTAACCAAGCAGTGGTACTTAACAAGCTGGGAGTGAGAATGTGTTAGTTTTGTCATCGATTCTCATACAATACACAAATACGTCAAATGTATAGAGTCCATTGCAATTACAGGACACGTAATTGCTTTTATTCAAGTCAAATCAATTTTATTTGTGTAGCCCAGTATCACAAATAGCAAATTAGCCTCAGGGGCTTTATAATCTGTACAGGACACGACACCCTCTGCCCTTTATGCTACGATCGTCTGATGAGGAAAAACCCTTTTAACAATATCTTCAAAAAAATGTTATAAGCATCAGCAGGAGCAACAGAGGAGGGATCCCTCCCCCTCCCGGAGATGTCAGGCAGCTTCCAGGCATTGCCAAAGAGATAAAGCCAGAGCAACACGACCTCCTCTCCCTAAATTAACACGATGGAGACCAAGGTTTTTATTTTTAGTTCACAAATTGCTTTGGTACATATGTTTCCCATGCCAGTAAGTCCCATTAGACTGAATTAAATTGATAGAGAGGTTGAATCTCCTTCAAATCATGAATGAAAATTCAGATGTTAAGTGGTTTTGAATCATGAGTGTTTCAGACGATAGAGTTTTTAAAGATAATGATGTAAAATGGTCAGGGTGTTTATGAGGGGCGCTCTAGGGGGCTCAGCATCCCAGAACCCTAACCCTTGCCCCGTAAACCACAACACACATTAGACATGAAAAAAAAAACAGACAAAAATGTATTATTTTAATAGTTAACTGTATTTTTAATATAAGTAATTGGTTCCTGATATTGTTGGCTTAAAAGTGTTTAGTCAGTTCCCCAACAACGAGAGCTACAGGGGTGAAATGTGTACTTCTGTCTTTATTTGTTCATTTGTTACCTCAATGCAGAAAATGAGGAAGGGTGCCCACCGTCATTTAAATCTTATTTATTTATTTTTAGTTTTTTTTTATTTTACGGTGACCAGTGCCCCCAGAAGGTAGCACCCTAGGTTATTGCCTATATGGCCCATGGCTTAAACTGGCCCTGATTTTACAGTCACTTCTGTGGTTTCATTCAGTTTCATATCGATAAATATTTTCACTATTGCAGTCTCTCGCACAAGAAACTAAAACAAATATTCACCAATCTTTTTCTTCAGCTTCTTTTTTTTCCCTAATTTGGGCTGTAAAGGTCACATCAGAGATCTGTTAAGGGAACAAGCTGTTTTAATAGACTCCTGCCTCCTGTAACAGAAGCTTTTAATGTGCTAACATATGCAGTATCCTGCCTGCTTTTACGGTCAAACTCTGCTAGAATGAAACACAAGGGAAACTCACTGTGTGTGTGTTTGTGTGTGTGTGTGACGTGTTGATGTAAGCCTACATGGCCGGCGTGTGCCGCTCCACACGCTGAACATGTCCTGAGGCCATCATCTCACCTACGGCACTCTTAATGTGGAGCGCCTGCTGTGTGTGTGTGTGTGTGAACAATATATGCATTTATGCCTCTGTGTGTGTGTGTGTGTGTGTGAGTGTATTTGTTCTCTAAGTCTTCAGTAATAAGGTTGGCCATGGTGCATCAGAGATAAGGTATTAGGCTGTTGACCTCTGACCTCTAGCTTTGTTTAATACGGAAAACCGGTCACTAACACCCAGGAGAGGCCATGTTTAAGAGGCGCAAACGGCTTAATGAAATCAGTTTTGTGTGTGTGTGTGTGTGTGTGTAGTAATTGAACCAGCTTTATATAGCAGCTGTATTTAAAGTGCTGTCTTGCATTCAGAATGAGCTTTAATAAATGAGGTGTTTGAAGACGATTAAATCAAGTTTTTTAACAATGGAAAAAATGTCAGCTGTCACTGTTTTGTTGCGGCATGAATGCAGATGTGTCACTCAACACACAGACCCGTTTCAGACATAGAAGCTCTGATATTTGTTGGTTAATTATGTTTTAAATGAATGTTTTTGGATTTCATTGACAAAAAAAATGTTGAGTGTACAAATATTACAGGATCATTGCAGATAGAGTGGTAATACTTGGCACACAAGATGGACAATGAGCTGTTGAGGCCTTAACACACTGGGGGAGTTTATGTGATTAATTTGCACGGCAATATATTTTTTTGAACTGTTGTTTTTGTCACTACTTTCACACACAACGCAAATTTTATGAGGCGAAAAAGGTCCGTACTTTTTTTCGGAACGAGGTTGAAACAGCAAACTTTATTAGTCCTTTCAACGTTGACAACAGCAGCTCAGACCAGATCCACTTTTGCTGTTCTTATCTTTGACAAAAGCCCTGGACATTGGGAGGTGGGTATTTTGCTATTTTGGGTTGTTTATTTGCCATTCCCTCAGTGTGTAATGGCTTAAAGGTGCAGGGAGTGGGATTTGGTGGTATTTAGTGGTGAGGTTGCATTTTGCAAACTGCTGAACTTCTCCGGTGTGCCAAGTGTGTAAGAGAACTATGGTGGCCAACGTAGAAACATGAAAACATGAATGGTCCTATCTAGAGTCTGTTTAGTTTTTCTGTTGTGGGATATTGTAGAAACATGGCAGCTGGCTGTGAGGAGAGGACCTTCTCCGTACGTAGATATAAATGGCTCATTCTAAGCTGACAAAAACACAATGGCTCTTATTTTCAGGTGATTATACAGTAAAGAAAACATACAAACATACTTCCATTTCCTCCAAAAGATCCCCCTAAATGTTACACACTGTGAAGGCATGCAAAAAGACAGTTTCATGATTTCATGATTTCACCACATTTGGAACATGCAAGCGGTGATTTAAAACATGAGATAATTTTACTGTACAAACTTAATATGTGTGGCCGATGCGTGAGAGCCCTGTAGGGCATTTATGTGCCGTCAGTGACAGAGAATCTTTGTGATCTGCTGGTTTGGGAATTGGACAAAAAAATTGTAGCCATTTTTAGAAAAGTAATGAAGTTCCTGTCCACCTTTGTGTCAGGTCACCTTTCTCTCCCTCTCCCTACATTTCCTGCCTCCTCTCTACTGTGCACTTTTAAAAATATAAATCAATAACAATAATCTGCTGCCTCATTTCTTCTTTCCTGTGACTGGTTTGAGTGCTGTTCAAAAAGTATCATCAGTGAAATCATTGTAATCTTGTGCATGGCTTCACTGGAAATGTAAATTAAAATGAAAATGTCCCGCAAATAGCCTCTATGTCTTTAAGATCTTGTGGTCAAGTTGACAATTTAGGTTTCTAAGGATGTCACGATACCAGACATTTAAAAGTCGATATGCAGATTGATACCACAGTAAAAAAACAAACAATAACCAGAGCTAGTATCAGGAAGTTAAAGAGCTCATAATTCCCTCTCTGTTAAAACAACTCCTTCAAACAATTCAATCTAGTTTCTTGCCAAAAACTGTATTTTACAGCATTACATTTGAACACATCATGATACCTTTGTCTAATGCTATTTTTTACTTAATAGAGCCTGAACACATCATAATGAAACTCAGCTGTCAGCTCCACAGGTCTGTGTTGCCCACCAGCTGCTAACAGCTAATGTTAACTAGCTCTTGTCCTAATGATCTCAGCATGAATTTGTTGTTCACAATGTAGCTCTATCAGGGAAAAAATAACGTGTGTCGATGGTGAATTTACTGCATCATTTTTGATTTCAGACACTGTCAGCTTCAAGCCCCTCCAGTACCTATGGCTGATTAGTTTCACCTGTTAGCCCTGCACTCACCTGTTCCCACTTCACCATTGGTCAGTCACTATTTATACTCGCCTACTTCTATTGTTCCTTTGTCAGTTTGTCTTTGTGGCATCTTTTGCTTGTTTCTCTGTGGCCTGCCTTTTAGACTCCATACCCGTAAGCCATTTCAAATAAACCACTGAATTGTTCCTCATCTGGATCTGCATTTGGGCCCTTCTCCCGCTACCTGTGCTCCAAATCATGACACAGTTATTTCTGCTGCTTTTTGCTTGTACAATCGAGTGAGTAGAAACAGTTCAAAAGTGTGAATCCTTTTACCTTTTTGTACTATTCACAGCATCTTTCCCGCCTCTGCTGACCTTTGAGTGGCCAATTTAGCCATTTGAAACAGGCATAAACATTTATGCTCGAGACACGGTTGGACAGTTCAAACATACCTCGACCGTTAGAGTGTACGACTCATATTTATCTTTGTTTTAGACTTTTGCTTTGTTGTGATATCTACTTAAAAAAAACCTTTAAAGTTCTATCTTATCATATCTTATCTTGTCAATAAGGACTTTACATATGCGTTGTTTCATTTTTGTGTGCGAGTTGTGTGTTTGTGTCAGGTAGTTAACCGCGTTTGTCCGAGACACTGAAGACATTCTCCAGCCTCCCCTCCACTCCATTAGGCTGTAAGTGGAGGCGGAAGTGTATCATGAGTGTGGGTGAGTGTGTGTGTGTGCGCGTTGCATCAATATAAGTGTGTGTGTTTCTGCTGCGTGGGGTGTCACTTCGGCTGTATTGGGGTCAGGTTGGGAAATATAGAAGCTTCCAGGCACTCAGCACATAATTGAAAATCTATTTCGCTCAAAGTGAGGAGAGGGAACGAAAGAGTGGAGAACAAATGAAAGAGGGAAGACAGACAGAGGAGGAGGAGGGGGAGGAGGAGGAGGAAGAGGAGGAGGGGGCGCAGGTGACCAAAAGATAATGGTGAGGGGGAGAAGGAAGAAGAAACAGAGAGTGAAGGAGATATTATTTCAAAAGGTGGAGTGTGAGACGGTGGAGGAGGTGGTGGAGGTGAGGGAAGGAGGAAACCGGCGGTGGTGAGTGAAGAGGCTTCACCACCATCCTAAGTGGATAAAAAGCAAAAGAGACGGCGGAGAACAGTTCATTTTTTGTCCTAGTAAAGACTTCCTCCCTGTATTATCCAGTCCCTTCTGATCTGTCACAGTGTGTTTCTTTTACTGTGATCTCTTCTTGAAACCGACTTCCAGGCTACCTGAAGTAAATGTATACATACATGCATACATGTCACATATAGTCTTTATTACTTTGTTGAATACTGCTTGTGATTGGTCAATCATGGCGTTCTACGGTCTCTTATTTCTTCATAACGGACCGTTGCTATGGGCGCGTTCTGATGTCAGACTGGAGGACTGTTTGACGTGTCAAATTATTGATTTTTTAAGTAAACAGCTATATAATTAGCAGTGGGTCGTTGTGAAATAAACCACTTAACATTGGGGTCCTCAGTCGCCTTGTTGAGGATTATTTCACAACAATGATGGCTCGCTGTATATTATCCTTTTTATAGTCAATGTATCCTCGTACATTCATGTTCCAATATTATTGAGTTATTCCTAAATTTTTGTATGTTCTCCTACGAATGTCAAGCAACTCATGTCAATTTCAGCATGTTACATGCATATAGTCTTTTCAAAATAAACTTCTTCACAGGAAACAACTTGTTTAGGTTTAAGAAAAGATCATTGTTTGGGTTAAAGTATTATGGAAATGGTGTTACCTAAATACAGATGTTATGTGGCGAGTACGTCAAGGCTGGCTTCTGATTTCACAAAGGACCATAAACTGTATATAAGAAGTGGATGTAGTCACTGTGACGTCACCCATTGGTTTGTGGACTACCATTTTGAAGCCTCGAGTATTGGCGATCACCATCTTGGATTCCTGTCCATCGCCTTCTTGTTTTTTGCAACCGTGACTTAGCTCCATCGTGGTGGAGTTAAGTCCAACCAATGCTAAATAAGACATTTTTAGGTGACAAAAAAGGATATAATTAACTCTGATGAACTGAAACACACTGTGAAAGGGTTAAAGTTGTAAGACTAAAACATGGACAACTCCCAGACTGGACGATGCTGTGGTAGTGACCTGTCAATCACTCAAGTAGCCATGCCCTAAAGCATACCCTGCTTTATGGTCTATGTGACTCTAAATGGGACTATACTTTAGTAAATGAACATCATGCTGTATAGAAGACTTGAAACCAGAAATTGAGACCATAAACTCATGTTTAAAATGTTTACTGAGGTAATAAATCAAGTGAGAAGTAGACTCATGTTCTCATAGACTTCTATACAATCAGACTCAGTCGCCCCCTGCTGGTTATTAGAAACAATGCAAGTTTAAAGCACTTCAAGCATTGGCTTCAATTCTCAGACCCGGAGGTTGCCCACTGCTGTTCGTGTCTCGTGCTCCAGGGTTGTTGCTCTTTATACCTCCTGGTTCACAATTATGGGGATTACACACAAATCGATTTTGTGGTATTTGTGATTTTGTTTGTATGAGTTTGGCCTGATATACTAGTACAATGTAAAGTATTTAAACATAGCTAAATGAAAGCGTTACTAGAGTCAAACACATGCATTTGTGAAAATACAGAAATTAATGTCACTGCTATTAATAGTCATTGTGAATGTTTATCATGGTCATCATCCATTGTTTGTGTTGTTTTTGTTTTGCTAATTTTTACAGATGCTACCCTGGTTAAATTTATAGACACTGTTGTTATAAGATTATATTAAAAGGAACAAACAGCTGCAGTAAACCAGTAAACCTATTTCCTCTGATATTGTTGAAGGTTTGTTTACAGACATAAGATAAGATAAGATATTCCTTTATTGGTCCCACAGTGGGGAAATTCACATGTTCATATTTATGATATCTTTTGTTGTTTTTGAATATATCTCATATACTGTGTGGTCACAATAATTATATAATGGGCCATTAAATATGACATAGATTTCACTTCAGTGTTTTTACTCAGTATAGGCAAAGAGAAAATAAATATACACAATGAGATAACTTTAGAACAACCAAAATGAACATCAGCTGCTTGGGTAACAGCTGACTAATAACAATCATATTCATAAAGGTGTATAGAGAACCGACGTTCGAGTCAAAGAGTCACGGTTAGTTTGAACATGTTTGTAATTCAACTCCAGTCAGCTCCTAGTATTCATCCTGTTGTCTGTCTGTGTTTTCTCAAAAAGTCAATGCTACGTACATATACCTGAACCTGAACCTGAACCTGATTCTGTTCCTGTTCCTATATCGTGATTTGTAGCCAGTTCCTGACCCGTTCACCAGCTGGGGCCTCTTGGATTTGTTTGACCGTTTGGACTGTCCACCTGTGGCCAGACCCATGTTAATGACGTAAGTATCCCCTGCTGCTACACTGGTAAATTTTCATGGAAGTTTCTGTATGCAAAAAAAAAAAAAAAAAGACTTTTGTGTTTTTATGTTACCTGAAAGCCACCGTAGTTCTCCGGCACACTTGTGAAACTCTGGTAAGGTGAACCACACAGTGCAAAACCGTGGTACCGCCAGTCACCGCCTGACTCCCGTTGCTCCTAAAGTAGTGTTATCACAGTAAGGATGGTCTCTGAGCAGGGCGACTGGCGTTACCATGGTTTTGCGCTGTGTGGTTTGTGTGCTGTGCTCCGCAGTCTTGGAAAGGGAGTAGTAAACGGAGGGGTATTCAGTTGGTTGCAATCTGCAAACACACCACTAGATGCTACCAAATTCTACACACTGACCCTTTAACAAAAGCAAAACTATATCAAAACATCTGTTTACAAACTCAGACAATTTGTCCAGTTTAATCCAAGTCTCATTTATCTAGTCGTATGCTCACTATATTTGAGCGAAAGTGCAAATGTTTAGGAAGAAGTGATCATATGACGCATAAACAAATGTTTTTATTTAGTTTTGCTCTGTTAAAAGCGGCCCCCATTTTCATCGAGACGTTTCTCCATTTTGGATTCTACATTCATCGTGGAGGCATGCAAGAAAAAAACGTTTTCTTCAAGAGTTCAAGGTAACAGGCTGAGTAACTGATGTATAAATGATAATTTTGTGGGTGTATTATTCGTTTAACAGGAAGGTTTACACTTCTAACATAAAACTGTAACGGATGCTAACTTTTCTGAAAACATGGACAGTAAAACTCAGGAACATTTATTTTTCCAGAAAGAAACTGAGACTGGACAGAGTTACAGAAGCTAGTAGAGAGGCTTAAATAATTATATCCTGGCTCTCCTCATTGATGTCTGGGAGCTTTTCAGTTATTGCTGCTCGGATCCTTTATCTCCAAATCTGACTGTATAACCATTTAGTGTTTTTATTAAAGGTCTGTTCCTTTACTAACTGAACTGTCAATGCACTAAAATTACATGATGGTGTGAACACACAGGCTTGCATATTACACCTTACTGTATTGACTTTGCACTCAGGTTAACAGTGTTGTTGGTGTTTTACTGCTTTAACGACGGGCTGTTGAACATCTCCGGGGTCTGTGTGTTTTGTCATATGAGAGCTTTGTTCTGTTGTTACCACCGAGGCTCTTTGGTGCAAATGACTTTCAGGAAAAGCTTGTGTTTTCATTTTTATGACTATGGAGCAACTGTGAAATTGTCACTACTTTTACACCAACCAGAGTTGTGTCCTTAAATAAACAACAACTGTATTTGCTGCAAATATCTTCAGAATAAGACAGTAGACAGTACTGTCTATATACTGATGTCAGATATGTGTATGCATTTTCAACTTTTGTTCACTGAGTAAAACTTAATACAAAAGATAAATCTGGACTGTTTCTCACTTATGTGTTTCTGGTCTGGTTGGTTTGTATTTTTCAATACTTGTGATGCCGATTGTCACAATTCAAGCCTAATTCTGTGCTTAATGTAAACAAAACTCTCTTGTTTCTTTCCATAAGTGTCCTCTCTCTCATTGTCTAAACTGAAGTTGGTCTTCAAGATTGTAAAAGCACAATAGCATAATGAAGCTCTGGTGAATTATTTATTATCACACCAGAGTTTCTGGTATTCCAATAAACTGAAATTGCACTTTTAATTAGCGGAGCAGCAACAACAAGTAACACTGACATTACAGTGCAACACTTCACCTCATTAAACCCACAAATAGTGGATCTGTGAAAATGAAAGGACAGGAAGAGGAGAGGCAACATTATAATAGTTAAAATAGTTAAAATTATAGTAGAAGAAACAACATGGAAAGTCTTTCTGTTTATGGAGGATGGAACCTGAATCAAAAATTAATAAATAAATGAATAAGCAAACTAACTAACTAATTACCTAATAAATAAAAAAAATAACTTTAAAAATAATTGTAGACATAATTAAAAAATAGATATAGAAATGACATAAATAAATTAAAGGGTAAATTAAACAGAAGAGTGCCTTGTCTGAAGTCTTGCCTTTTCTTCCCTAACGTGGTGATGTCACTGAGTAACACATCTGCGTAACGGCTAGTTTGGTACAGCCTCAAACAAAGCTAGTTTGAGCGAGTTCATGTGGAGCAGGTTCTACCAGGAACCTCAAAATTAGCATAATAGGTCCACTTTGATATATGCCCCCAAGTGTTGAAATGAAATTGACACCCTTGATGAACACCATAAAAAAAAAAAAAGTCAGAACTTGTATATACTGAGTATATTAAAGGCCGAGGGGTAGCTTGTTGTGATGTGTTTGGTAATGTTTTGGATGGAGGGCAGCTTTGCTGGATTTGCAGCTGACTTGTGTCTAAAATCCTCAAATTTTAAAAAGCCACAGAAATATAACATAAACCAAATCAAAAACTGAAAAAAACAACTACACTATTCTTAATATTCATATAATTGTTGCTATGTTTAATTAAACTTTAACTCTTAGTATGC
The DNA here is from genome assembly GCA_947000775.1 of Pterois miles. Taxonomy (NCBI): domain Eukaryota; kingdom Metazoa; phylum Chordata; class Actinopteri; order Perciformes; family Scorpaenidae; genus Pterois; species Pterois miles. The sequence goes on from CAMQGK010000647.1 coordinate 621,845, forward strand.
AAGTATATACAGTATATTTGAATGCTAAGTAATTTTTCTAAACTATAATGGATCACATTTATTTGTTATTTTCTTCTTCAGTTGGTAAAGTCAAAATCATGATGCAAAAATGTTATGAAAATCACTCCGATGTGCAGAAGAATCAGAAATAGCACCACAAAGACCAGTTTAGCTCATCTGTGCACATGTCTCTGTGTGTGTGTGTGTGTGTGTGTGTGTGTGTGCCCAAGGCCTCTTCATCTCATCAGTAGAAATCTATTCTGCTCAGACTCATCCAATAAGGTGGGTAATGATACTCCACTCTAATATTGGGATCGTCCAAATTGAACACATTTAAACTTTAATGCAAGTCAAGTCCTGGGGAGAATGTAATCTGCCCCACTTAGTGTGTGTGTGTGTGTGTGTGTGTGTGTGTGTGTGTGTGTGTGTGTGTGTGTGCGTGTGTGTGTGTGTGTGTGTGTGTGTGCGTGTGTGTGTGTGTATAGATCCATGTATCTATCTGTGTAATGTTAAACACTTTTTCTCTGTTGCTCCACTAATGAATTTAAATATGCTGAATCAGTTTTAATAAGAAGGTGAGAGGTGAGACGAGAACGAGTGTGAAGAGTCAGTTTGAACAGTTGAAGCAACAGCGTTTGTGTCGGAGGCTCCAGCTGAGAGGAGCGCCTCGATGAGAAAAACACATTGCACACCTTTCAACCTCACTCCCCTCATCCTCCGAGACAAAGTTCACGCTCTCTTTCTTGTTTCTCGTGAATGTATACAAGTTTTGTGAAGCTTGTATTTAATTTAGATTTTTATCTGTTTTTGACCAAAGATTTCTTCTTTGCCTTATCAATAACTCATGGCCATAGACCCCTAACAGTTTTGGTGTTTACTTTCATTACTTCCATCACTGTTATAGTTTTATGTAAAAAAAAAAAAAACAAAAAAAAAAAATCCACCAAATGTAACTGTGTAGCAAAAAAAAAGGAATCTCTATAAACAGTTAACTTTTTTAACCAAAGATTACTGGCATTGATGTATGCCTTATAATTTACAAAAATTTATAAAAAAAAAATATATATTTTACATATTTTATAAATATGTGAAAGGTGAACTTTTTTTTAACCTAAAATATCTGGTAATGATGTCAGCTTTATTATTTTTAAAACAACTGTTTAAAAGAACAGCAAAAAAGAATAAATATTTACCGTTTAATCAATTAATAATAATAAATAATAAATTTACCGTAATTTATTATTTTTAAATTTACCGGATTATAAGGGTATTAAGCAAAACAAAATGGTCAGATAAGTCAAACTTTATTCAATTCATTTAATAACTCAGTAACTTCAACAACTCAACATTTTTCAGTTGTAACACATGAAATACAAAACAATACACTCAGTTTTCAGTTCATTCCTCTTCCACAATTCCATCAAATCCTTCATCATCAGTGTCTGAGTTAAACAGTTGGCCGATTTTAAGTGCGCCTTATAGTGCGAAAAATACGGTTTGACTGTTTTTTCACCTAAAATTTTTGGCAATACTGTTGGCCTTATTATTTATAAAAAATTCTGTTTTTTTAATTTAACTTAACTTGTTACAGTACACTGTTTCATTTTCTACTAAAATACAAAAAAACGAATCCACTAAATGTAACTTTGTAGCAATTCTTTGTGTTTAATGCTAAGTAATTAACAAATATTAGCATGCTAACATGCTAAAATGAGGTGGTGAACATGACTAACATTAGATACAAAAATCATTAAACATAACAAAAAATTAACTATTTTATGATAAAATATTTCGTTAAATAACAGTATTTTTTCTATTAAAACAGTGTTTATTTAATCTTTGGCTATAATACTAGATTTATTACAATAGTATAATATAGTAGAAGTGGTATAACTGTAGTAGACTTAACAGTCTAGCTGGTTATCTACTTAACTTTCTACTTTCAGTTGCATTTTCATATAAAATACAAAGAACAAGAAACAAAGTGTAACTTTTTAGCTATGCTTTATGTTTAGTGTTAAATTGCACATATCAGCACCTTAAACGCATGCTTTAAAAAAAGATAGTGAACATACATTAAATGTGTTTAAAGCAAAAGTTTGACATTTTGGAAAATATGCTTACTTCCTTTCTTTCTGTTCGTATTACGCTCATCTGTACACGTTATATATGAATCTCCAGCGAGCAGCCGGCTAACTTAGCTTAGCATAAAGACTGGAAACAGGGGGAAACAGCTAGCCTGGCTCTATCTGAAGGTAACAAAATCAGACACACCGGCACCTCAGAGCTCATTACTGTGTTATCAGTAATTTATGAATCTTGTTGAATACAGGGTAAAATCTGATTGTGACAATTATGTGAATTAGTTTTTCTTAATTTTTAGACACTTTGTTGTATTACTTTAAAGCCTTACATACCGAATGGGATCCGGTTTGTATTAATTTATGGTGTCACGCATACATGTGAGCTGGGCATATTGTGTGATTAGCCAGGTTGTGCCAGTTGGAATGACAAAATGATGTTGTTTTTGTTTGTAAATTATGCAGTAGTAAAAAGCAAAACCAAATATTTTAATTTACACCTAAGCAGAGTCTATAAATCAATTTCAGGTTAAGTTGGGGAAAAGTGTTGTGATTGATTATTTAGACATGTTGAGAGTCTCGCCAACTCACTTACAGCTCAGACGCCCGTTCACAAATACGAACGTGTGTGGTGTTTTACCAATAATCCATGAAGAATCGTCTTCCTCCTCCTCCATTTCCTCTTCCTCCCAGGATGTCAGGGTCACATCAAAGGAAGAGCTGCGACCTTTGACCCCGTGACCCCAGTTTAGCAGCTTTATGGGCGAGCAGGGCGAGAATCCATTAGCTACAGCAGCATCATCATCAGCAACAATGATGAAAAAGAAGAAGTAGCAGATTTAAAAAGAAGGAAATGTGGGTAACTGCAAAAGCCACAGTGTTAACACACAATTCCTTCCATTTAGGGATATAAAGATTATTATGAAATTGTGATTTTTTATTAATGTAATAGAAGGACAGAAGTAAATACAGCATGATTACACAAAATATGACAACAACAGTTAGTGATTTGTTGTAAATACAGTAACTCTTCTTTTTTTCTCATTATTACTATTTCAATGGCACAATTATTTGGTACCTGAAACCTGATGGGATTAGATTCCTTGTTTTCATAACTAATGAAAAATGACAGGGCAAACTGAATGGAGCTTAACATGTTGAGTGCCGCGTGTGCGAGTGCATTTCTGCTTGTAAATGGGGCTAACCTGCATTTAAAACAGCCCTCGGCATTGCTCCCTGTTTTTGTCTTTCTCACAATGAGTAACTTATCTAAACCATCCCCTCTTCAACGCTCAACTTCAGCCGCCTATTTATCCATTTTGGGTTGTGTGCAGCCTGTCGTTAGTATTCCAGTACACACCTCAGCAAAGCCATTATCATAAAAACACACACATTCACATGCAGATGGATGGCTCTTAGCCTCTTAGCTCTGCAGCTAATGGTGCTAGCCACTTAATTAAGGTCACTTATGGACAAACTCTGTTAGCATGGGCACTAATAAGTACTGCCCAGACAATGGGATTGTGTGTGTGTGTGTATGAGTGTGTGTATGGTAATGATATTGCTGTAAAGCCTGACCTGCAGTCTCCATTACCTCCAGCTTATTGAGTGGTTTGTTTTGCAGAGTGGCTCTTAGAGGTGGGTATCATTGAAATTTCCCCAGATGGACAACTGGACACTTTAGAAAATGCATCACAATATATTTTGAGCTGAAGTGTGTGTGTGTGTGTGGCCCAGTTAAGAGGCACCCAGAGACAGAAAAAAAGGGATAAAGTGTCTGCAGTTTTCTCACCAGAAACCCATGTGGAAACTGAATATCCGGCACGTCGTTAATTTATAGCCCCGTGCTTTCCTCCTGGTCTCCCTCAGTCCTCCTGCTCCTGTCCTCCCTTCCGGAGCCTCTCCTCAAGTTGCCTCATCTAAAAACAATTAGTTCCCCCAAGAAGACTGACCGACCAGTCAGGTTAGGGAGAGTGTGTGTGGCGTCGTCCCGCTGGGGGAGCGTAACGTTGCCCTCTAACGTCGCCAAACAGGATGCTTCCGAAGACCTGGTGACCTTTCACCTTCAGTGGTGAGGATGAGAGACGAGGGGAAGCAGAGGGGTGGGGGGGATAGGAAGACCCTGATGTGGCAGCTTAGTGAAGGATATGAGAAATCACTTTTGGGCCCGGTCAGTACAGTATGTGTTTCAGTTTCAAAGTGGTTCAAGTGGCATTCAGCAAATACCTCTACTGTAAGTCAGTGTGGATTATCTATTATTTAGGTAGCCCACATTTCCCTGAGTATCACGCCTGAGTTGTATTGTGTCATTTTATACTATGTTGTGTCATTTTATATTATCATATCTTTTCTAGAGCTGTCAATCACTGATTGTGATTAACCGCACAATTGCTCATAGTTAATAATGATTAATTGAACATTTTTAAAATCTGTTCAAAATGTACCTTAAAGGGACGTTTGTCAAGTATTTAATACTCAGGAATGGGCAAATGTGCTACTTAATGCAAATGTATGTCTATATTTATTATTGGAAATCAAGTAACAACACAAAACAATGATAAATATTGTCCAGAAACCCTCACAGGTTCTGCATTTAGCATAAAAAATATGCTCAAATCATAACATGCCAAACTGAAGCCCAACAGGCAACAACAGCTGTCATTTAAGAAATGTGTTTTTTATGTAAAAGTATTATTTATGTGTTAACTTTGACGGCCTTAATCTTTTCCAAATATAATGTAATGCGTTATGTTGAATCTACTATATCATCATATCCTATTATATTTTACCTTTAACATAAAGTAATGTAACATGATGTGTTGTAAGCTATCTTTTTTTTAGCTTAATCATAGATATGTGTACATAGAGGTAATGTCTGTGACGTCACCCATAGGTTTCTGAAGAGCCATTGTGAAGGTCAAAGGGGGTGGCTCCTGCCGTCGCCATCCTGACGGTGACAACACAGTCTGACTTAACTGTTATTTCTGTACATTAAGACACTATGTCAGGGTATTTTCACTCACATACGATTTCATACTGTCATTCTGGTACATATTGTCATATCATGTCATACCTTACCTGGTCTTGTTATACGTTGTTGGGCCACATCACATCATATTGAATTATACCATGTCATATTATATTATGTATTTTGTCATATCATGCCTGACATATTTTGTCATATATAAAATCATATCATACTCATATAGTTCTATTTTATCAGCACGGTCTCACACTAACATTATATTTTACTCTTTACCCGTATTGTGTCATATCATAGAGGAAACTCACATTCATTCATGTGTTCAGCAGCCATTTACTGAGACACGTTGACTTATTGCTCCCCAGGTGAAAACAATTGATTATGTCCTCATAGGGACACTAAAGAACAGCTGTTTCTTTCTTTCTCCATAACCAATCTGTCTTTCACCCTCACTACCTCTCTCCTTTTCTTTCCTGTCTTCCCCTCCCTCCTATCATTTATCTTCTCACTACATACACAGTATACTAGTACACAGCATATACACCACCATATACCACCATATACCTCTTTCCTCAACTTTCATGGAAGGCCTCCCTCTTTGCTCTTTCTCTCATAGTATTGGGCGTCGTCTCATAATCAGGAAGCCAAAGTTCAGAGGTCAGATAAATAGTTGTCAGGAGGGCCTTGTCCCAGGAGGGAGGGAGGGAGGGAAGACTGGAGAGAGAGACAGAAAGAGAGAGAGAGAGAGAGAGAGAGAGAGAGAGAGAGAGAGAGAAGGATTGTTATTAGATGAAAAACTTGAAACTACTACTACTACTACTACTACTAGTAGTAGTAGTAGTATTCTGTCTTTTTATGTCATTCTATAGCTTCACAGTGGTCTTCCTATGTATTCAAATTCAAACATTCAAATTTTGGTTAAAGTATTCATGTTTTAGCATCCAAATGTTTTTTAGCCAAGCCCTTCTAAAAACTTTCCCTCGTGATCTGACGTAAATTTCTGCAAGATGACGCCGCTACATGCAGTTTATTCATGTTACATACAGTAACTTAGATGCCGGGAAACTGGCGCAGAAGCTGAAGAAGAAATGTACTACTGTGTAGACACCACATTAGTTTGGACGCGAAAGACAACCATTAGTCTGCATGCCTTGACAAATCACATCAGAAATTCTGTCACTGGAAAACCAATCATGTGGTCAACCCTCTGCAACTAAATCAAATGTTCAAGTGACATAATTGGACAGCCAATCACGCTCCATAGTCCATCTATCTATATGGCTATCAAATGCCGTGGTCAATCTTTTTACATGTTTTGAACTTGCAGCGCTGCCTTTTGTCATTATTTTCTCCATGGTTTTCAGACGATGTTCTTATCTGGATTTAATTAAATTTGATTCTTATGAAATGGCCTGTGGTCAGAGGGTCACACTGCAAAGGACAGAGGGTTTCATACCCTGTATGGATTGTAAAGCCCCCTGAGGCAAAATTGGGGTATTTTGGGCTATTCAAAAATAAACTGACTTGACTTGATTTGAAATAAATGTCACAACCCCATATTATCACAAAATTTGCCAGGTGGTAGACCAGCAACTCCCATGATCTACAAGGTAACAGTATTGTTTTTGCAAAAGGAGTCTGGTGGCTTTGAAGACAGCTGTATAATGGCTTCAGTTCCTTGAACTTGAAATGGCTGTCTGATGGCGAGATAAAAATATTCTAAATATAGCGTGCACTTAGACTGATATTGTTTCTTTTATGCGGCTAAAATATTTTTTCTGCTGCTCCCGTCCACAGCCACTTTACCTCAAAGTCAGACAGCCCTCTCTAATGGGGAACTGAAGCAGTTATATTGTTCTCTTCAAAGCCACCAGACTCCATTCACAAAAACAGGAATTTTAGCTCGCAGAACACAGGAATATACATAAACCCCACTGCAAAATATCTGAACTAAATCTTTCAGTTATTTCCAGACTTTTCAAAGCCAACAATGACTCAGTAGCATTCACATTATTCATAACCTTATTGATTAGACTACACTGGTAACCTACCTCACAGCTTTTTGCTAACGGCTGCGTGGGAGTTTCCATTTGAATAAAAGGGAAAAGGTCACAGATGGATCGTGTCTTTAAGACAGCCTGCAGGTTTAATGCAAAATGTGTTTTTGTATATGACACTGACTGAGAATCCAAAGGTAGATTTGCTCAACCATCGTTAAAGCTTCAGCTGAATGTAGAATTGGGACCGACGTGAAAAATGTGCAATAAATGAAAAAAACGTTGCCTTACAGTACTTTTTTTCTGTCTGCATATTGGAATTTCTTTGAAGCATGTAAGTATAATATCATTTAAAGTGGAAATTAGACTTTACAGACCATCTGAAAACACATTTATTTTATATTACCAATAAGCTTCACACAATGGATTTCGGTGCATGATTCATTCTCCTGCTGAAGATTTTGCATTAACGGGGTTGTGCTGCAGATGAAATAGGTGGCCTCCCCTCACACACCAACTACATCAAACTGAGGCGGCAATCCCATTTCAGAAAGCCATGTGAAATAGATACGTCAACACAAAACAAACAGAGAGAGAGAGAGAGAGAGAGAGAGAGAGAGAGAGAGAGAGAGAGAGAGAGAGAGAGATGGGGGTTGGAGGAAAAGGGGGCGATGGATGGAAGGATAAAAGATGGATTAAGGTTGTGTTTCAGATTGGCAGGAGCGGTTTGTATGTGCTGCATGTGTGCATTTAATGTATATGTGTTTAACAGTAAGCTGAGAGATGTGAGACTTTATTTGTTAGTGTTTTTCCTGCAGCCTGCTGTTCCCCATGTCGCAGAAGGAGAAAGCCTTCTTACCCAACATACTTATCTGTGTGTGTGTGTGTGTGTGTGTGTGTGTGTGTGTGTGTCTTACATGTGATAATGACAGCTGTAATGCCCGTCTGATATCTACTCAGCTCTGGGACTTCAATTGCATGTTTGTATCTGTTTGTGTGTGTATTTGTGTACAAGGACCCGAAACATGCACTTGGGATATACACGCTTTAAATGCTTTTTGTGTGAACACAGGAACAGGATAATCTTTAACGTGTGTGTGTGTGTGTGTGTGTGTGTGTGTGTGTGTGTGTGTGTGTGTGCAGGGGGAACACCGTGTGATGTGACAGGTGTTGGGGATGAGATCTCCAATTATCACACTTTAATACCTTTTTCCTGTTCACACATAAACACCTCAGAGTGGAGGGGCGGCGGTTCAGGAAGAAGCGAAAATCTAGTGAGAGTCCGAAAAAGGGTTTTTGTGAACCTGAATGTTTTTATCAGTGCTGAACTCCAAATAGTAAATGGACTATTGTAAATTTCAAAATAAAAGCTAGAACTGAAATAGTGGCCAGCTCTAAAATAATATAGTCTTGTTAAACAATTAAAGGTCCCAATGCACAACGTTTAGTTTAACTGTTTACCTTACATATGACTTTTTTTTTGCTGCTCTTAGGTTTTGTTCTATGTAAAGCAAACACTGTGTTTAGAAAAGTGCTACAAATAAAGGTTATTTTTCATTATTATTTAAGAAAAAGTGGGGATACATAAATTTCTCATACGCTTTAAAATATGGTATAAAAAATGGATGGATGGATGGACAAGTGTTTGTTAAAATCTTCTTAAAGGACACCTCCAACAAAAAAGAAAATAACTTCGAAGGGCAACATGTATTAATGTGGTAACCATAGTAACAGAGGTTTTACTTGATGCAGTGACATTAATAGATTCAGTGGAGGCGAAAACACTTTTCTGCTTTGGTGAATTGTGGCTTTCTCCACCAAGATATCAAAAGACGATGATATGAGGGTTATTCAGCTTGGACTTTAGACTTAAAGTTTTTAACAAAGGAGAGCTGGTACAAAAGTTCAATTGGATGAAAGTAATGCAGGACAAAATTAACACAGGACAAAAGTAACACACTGATTTTGTCTGTGCCCATATGAGTCTGATATGCCTAACTACGTCAGCATGCTACATGTACCAGAACTGCAACAAGAGCATGGATACGTCATACATACATCGTGGTGTTTTAGCTTCAAAGCTGTTTTGGATCACAGGAAAGTAAATTACTACTTTTTTTAATGACTGGATGTATTTATTGTTTCATGAGTCATGATGATCATTTGACAGATTAATTAGTACTTTAACACATCCTGAAGTTTGATATGTCAGAGTTTTTCAGTAGTCAGGTTCAACTGTCTGGAGTCATTTAAGTTTCCTGAAGTTGAAGTTGAAAATGTAATTTGATATTTTTTTATTAAGACAAAGCATCTACTATGTTTGCAATCACATATTAACAATTATATAGTCAGACATGTTTAAAAAAAAAATAATAGAAAGAATTAATGTTAATACCATTTATGTTATTGGTTGTATTACAGAGTTGAAAGTAAATATGTGTAACATCCATTCAAAGTCAAATTACACCGAAGTCGTTCCAGATTTTTAAAAATTATCTGTAAAGTGTTACTTTTGTACCGGCTGTCCCCTACAAACTGGGATTGGCAGGCAGGGCGGCCTAAAGGAATACGGTACTGCATGATGGGACATGTAGGATCTGCCATCTTTGGAGCTGTTCCCATACTAGAGGCTAATGCTTGAATTTTGCTTGACGCATCCATGAAGGGCGTGAGTGTCTCTACATCTAAAATTTTTAGATATCGGTTTGCTGCGAGGAGAAACCTGCACAGAGTATAGAAGATATAAAAACGTTTCCTCGTCACGATTCAGCGTCGGCTCATGTCCATGCGACCATAAAAAAGTGATATCTTCCAGTTTGTTCAGTTCTTGTCAAAATCTGTCTCTTGTGAAGTGCCAAACTTTATGGAAGCATAAAACTAAATTACTGTAGTACTTTAAAGTAAAACAGGTGGAGGGAGTGTTGCAGTTAGCAGATGATGTAACACAAACCTTAACCGAACAGATGATGTAACACAAACCGACTAAAATATGCAAAATATATTTATAAAATTAGGAAACAAATTTAAAATAGATGATGTCTATTAATGGCTGGCCTCAAATAAAGACCTCAGAAAAATAAAAGCCATTGAGAATCTACAGTTGGACTTTGTCTTGTTTCCCAAAAGGAGCTTTGCAGCTTTACAGTTTCTCTTTATATTTATGATCTCAAGTTTCATGTAGACATTTGCACAGATTAACACATATGAATATATTAATATGTAATATAAATATACGCATACAGACAGTTTCCGTGTCAGTCTCCCTCCCCGTGTTCCCGTCCTCTTCCCTCTCTTTCTCCTGTATCTGCTGCATCAGCAAGGTGCCAGGCGGCACAATGACATCATCTAACGGAGACAGTGTGGGATGACTGACACTATCCTCTGCCTGTCAATCATCATCACCACCCTCTAGGAAAGCTGTTTATCTGCAGCTGTGACTGACTGAGGGACAGGTGTGTGCACCCCATCCAACGCATGTCATCACACATATCACACACAGGTCTGTTTGCTCTCCAACTGTTTATTGTTAACCCTGAGTCAATCTTAACCCATTAAAGCTGCAATCTTCACTCTAACTTTCAGCACCTTCAAACTGAAGGAGGGATGATGGAGCTTTGTTGTTGGTGCTTTGCAGTGAAAATGTCATCAACCAATCAGGTAATGTGAGAGTGAATATATTCATCAATATGTTATTAACTAAAGTGACAACTAAAGTGACAATCAAATGTTTTTGGGGTTTTTACCAACATTTTAGCTTTAAAGAAGACTTTTCACGCTTATTTCCAGGTTCATACTTCATGTATCTAGAACATGTTTACATGCATTAATGTTCAAAAACAATTATTTTTCTCATACTGTCTGTTTGAATATACCTGTACAGCTGTTTCTTTAAGTCCCCCTCCTGAAAAAGCCCAGTCTGCTCTGATTGACTTATGAGAAAAATATGGTTTACCTTTACCTTTACAAAGGGGCGACATAGCAAAGGGGAGCTTGTAATTGAGCTATTGCTTTGAGGTTTTACATGGTATTAACAGTCCTGACATGAAGGTTTTTCCAAGCCAAGTTGTGCCAAAGTATGCAAACCCTGTCAAACCACACAGAGAGGGCAACTCTGCATGATGCTACATAATAAAGTGGAACTTTAAAGAGGACATATAATGGGTTCCTCCTAGAACGTGTTTACATGCTTTAATGTTATATTGGCTTGAGAGAAATTTGTTGTGCACCTTTGCAAAGATAGATCACAAGCTGTGAAGTCTAATGTCTAATGAGTCTAATGAGTCTGCATGCAGTATAAGAAAGGGAGCCAAATGTGAATGGCTTGTTGAATCACATGTTTTCTGATCTAGTCAGTCAACAACAAACTGACTGTGTTGTCTTATTTCACAGTTTGTGGGTTGGTAAGAACTCCAGATACCCAAATGTATGAGCGCAAGCAGTGAAAAGAGTTTTTCATGATACGTCCGCTTTAAGATATTCATAAAATAAAAAAACAAAACTTTTGCGTGAGCTCACATTTGTTACTCTGAGTTTTCTACCCCTATCTAACTATCACACTGTTCCATTTGTGCTGAGCAGGAGTTGGTTTATCTTATTATACGGAGCAAATTAATTCTTTCTTACTGGATAGAAAATAATCAGTCATGAACAGTGTTGCAAATTTGTTTGACCTTAAAGAGCTTTTGTTGGACCTGTTTGGACTTTTAAAGAAGAGCAATTTCACACCAGCTGAAAAAATGTTTTTATGGATTATTATGTATTTAAACACATTAACAAAACATGTATCATATCCATCTTCAACCATTTATCCTGTTAAGTGGGCGATTGGGCATTGGGCGAAGGCGGGGTTCACCCTGGACAGGTCACCAGTCCATCACAGGGCACATAGAGACAGACAACCATTCAGACCTACAAGCAATTTAGATTCATCAGTTAACCTAAACTGCATTCTTTGGACTGCGGGAAGAAACCGGAGAACCCGGAGAAAACCCACGCAAACACGGGGAGAACATGCAAACTTCACACTCCCCAAGCTGGATTCGAACCTGCGACCCTGTTGCTGAGAGGGGAGAGAGCTAACCACTGCACCACTGTGCATTAAAACATTAAACATAGATTAAATATTTAAAGAAAAGAAAGATTAAAGATTAAATATAAACAACCAAAAACAAACAGAAATGTACTGGTCCTTTGAGAAATACCAAGAGTACATTCGTTTCTCCCTACAGAAAAAAATAATCCAGCAGCACAAAATTTAGTAATGAAATCCAGCTGAGAAAGAGAAATGAGAAATCTCCTCACTGATTCTTGAATCATTGGAGCCAAAGCAGTTTTATTCTTGCAGGACATTAGTGTTATGATGCTAATAAAACACTTTATTTATTGTTTGCAATTTTGATACCAGCAGCTACTGTGAAGAGGTTTTCTTCGTTTACAGGCACATAATATTTAAACATTTCCTTTGTTCATACACTGTTTTTTATTATTATTTTCAGTTATATATGTTTAAAATCACATTAAATGAAATCTAAATAATGTGGCAGATACTTTTGTCCAAAGTGACTTACATTTTCCCATACATGTGAATTATATTAGCAGCACCTTTAGGTTCAGTGTTCAGGAGGAGCCAGACATCCACCCACCAAAGTGTGTAATTAATGGCATAAAATATGGAGCATCTGCTAAATGAGCTTATTTGATTTACTTATTTAAATGATGTAATATATTGTTGTACTTACAATTTGTGCATTTTTTTTCCTGGAAAATTAACATTAACAGAAAGTCAGTACAATTAATTTAAATTCATTTCAGTATCACTTCACAATAACAATATCACAGTTCAATATAACTACATAAATACGCAACAAATAGGCGGAAAAACACTGAAAGCTCAAGAGCTGTTTATAGGTTGTAGAATTGCAGAAAAAAAACTGAATGAATAATAAATTACCACACAGCCAAACATGCCAGCAGGATTTTAACAGATAATTTGTTCATAATTGATTATTTTTCCAGGTTTCAGTCCATGTTTTGTTCCTAAACTGAGACATCTTTGTGTAACTCAACAGATGCTGATAATTGTTTATTTGAATGTATTTATTTTTTTAAACAACTCATGTTGGTTCTGTTAGTGAAAACCAGGCAGACGTACGGGCAGACCACAGACGTTCATCTCTCTCAGCACTGAATTTGAAAATGAGAGTGTATTATTCACCATTACCTGCTCTGTTGCCCCCATTTGAAATGTTCACTCCAGCTTTGGTTTGGTTGCTGGATTAATATTTCTGCAAGTTGATTTAGCTGCATAAATATTATATTTGCTATCAGGATCATAAAAGCAGCAGATTATTTGTGGATGTTTGTTGGACAACATTAGAGTCAGCCCAGTTGCACAGAAGTTTGTGAAATAGTCACACAATTTAATGTTTTGTTTCATGTCAAAAGAGACATAAATGTCTCATTTTCTTTTTGTGATGGTCAGCAAAGAATCAGTTCATATGTAATCCGAATGCCACGTAGGGAGAAGGTCGAGGTGGCTGGTTGGGTCAAAAAACACAGTACTCTCACCCAGGAGGCCGATGTTTGTGTCCCGTGTGAAATCATAAGTCAAAGTTGATTTATTTGTCACGTATCATCCGTACATGTGTTACAGCACATCTGGTGTTATTTTAACCCAAATCGCCATCTTTTTTCCTAAACCTGCGTAGTTTTATTTTGAGAAGACTGGGACAGAAATTGACATGTCCATGTGTTGCTGGACATTTGTAGAAAAAAGCATGAAAAGTCATGCTGAGCGTCATGAAAAAAAGGGAAATTCTTGTCTATGTGCATGAATCATCCATCCATCCATCTGCATCACATTCGGGGTCGCGGGGGTGCTGGAGCCGATCCCACCTGATCGGGGTTGGATTAAGGCGGGCTTCACCCTGGACAGGTCGCCAGTCCATCACAGGGCTGACACATAGAGACAGACAACCATTCACACTCACATTCACACCAACAGGCAATTCAGAGTCATCAATTAACCTAAACAGCATGTCTTTGGAGAGGAGAAACCGGAGAAAACCCACGCTAACATGGGGAGACAGAAAGGCCCCAAGCCGGACTCAAACCTGTGACCGTCTTGCTGTGAGGCACCACTGTGCTGCCTTGTACGCAAAATTTTCATGTCACAATTCACAAAATTTTGTGACTAATTCACAGTGTGAGACTGTGTTGTTACAGTCTGCTGACAATGAATCATTATTGTGGAGAAACATTAATATTCTGGCATCAACCTGCTTCATCTTCTGTTTTTATGAATGTGTTTTCTAAAATCTTAATACTCTTTATAGTTCTGCAGTTTTTGTAAATAATATCAGTGGACAGTAATAAAATGCCTCTAATCTGATGTATTTGGTATTCTTCTGAAAATTTCTCTGGATCTTCTGTTTCTCCAGAAAAATGTATTATCATGAATGTACTCTTTAACAGTTTTGCTGTTTTTTTTAATCCATCATGACATCAGTGAAGCTACAGACTGACAATCACTGATGGCTGTCGCTGAATGGGGCCTTTCAAACCGTAAGATGGAATTTTCTCGTGTGCATTCGTTCCCGCTCATGTGTTTGCAGTGTTTGTACAGTTCTGTATGTTTTTACAGAAAGTGTGAGTGTGTGTCGCGTGTGGCCTGTGTGTGTGTGTGTGTTATGGTTGGACGACCGTCACAGGCTCATGAGCTGGCCGTGATCCATGCTGGTGCGTACAGTTTACACATGGTACAGTGTGTGTGTGTGTGTGTGTGTGTGTGTATTAGTGTAAATGTGTGCGCATATTCGCCATGACCCATGATGTTTGCTTAGTTTTTTTCTCCAGAGAAAGAGGGGAGGTGAAGCGAGAGTTGTGCCCCAGTTCGGAGGTCCACTGGCGGGGTGGCCAGGCGTCCCGCAGGGCCTGTGGCTCCGAGTCTGACCTGGAGAACGTTCCAGATCTGTGAGGATGCTCCATCCGTAGAGGAGAGGTTTGTGTGTGTGTGTGTGTGTGTGTGTGTGTGTGTGTGTGTGTGTGTGTGTGTGTGTGTGTACATCGCTGATTAGCCTGACTAGCTGCTTATTGATGTACTGGTTAATGATGTTCCCAGAACAACATAGACAGATAGATGGATGAGGAGGAGGAAGAGGAGGGAAGAACAGACATATTCCTTTAATTGTTTCACCAAAAAGCCCAAGACATTTTTTGTTTGCGTTTCTTAGTTTTTTGGGACGACAACAACAAATAATGACTGTGTTATGATGTGTTGTGACCGATACTGCAAAGATTTGTGTAAAAGTGTTTCCATCATAAACCTGTCTTTACTGTAGAGAGAAACTTGTAAAGCCCAATAATTAAAACATTTTACATATATGATAAACATCAAACATTTGAAATATTTGATACACATTTTTTTAAAGATGGCAAAAATATAATTAACTAAATGTCATGTAAAAATAAACAGAAATTAAAGGTGTCACAATATACCAGTATTGACATTCAGTGTGATATTTAACAAATTAAATATTGATATAATATTAATAATGCAAATATGATAGTGTAAATTATCCAGCACCTTTTCTTTTTTTTTTACAGTTATGGTTACAGACTCCCTTCCACCTCCAAGGGTAATTTGCCAAAACAGAGTAGAAAAAAATGGAAAATTAATCTGACTGATACTCATTATGCTCAGGTCAGTGTTATTTTAATCATTTTACTCTTACTACTTCTTTTGCTGCAGGCTAATCTAACCTACAGCAATGCATCATATTCACAAGATAGGAATATAAAGTAATGCAATGCTCTAAATATATTTTGCAATCTTAAAACTACAGTTGAGTAAATGTACTTTTATTTAGCATGTTTTTAGTACTACTTCATCAGACTTTCTCTTTGTTATGCAGTCACATTATTTTGCTCAGTAAGCCCTCTAAAATGTAAGTATGAATTGATAGAGTGCTGCAGAAAGGAGTCCTAAAACCTGGAAATGAGCATTTTAGCACTTCTGGTTCCCTCGTCTGGAAGTCCATGGGTTTTTAATTAGATGCTTGTAATAAGGTCTGTAGTTAACACAAGCTGAAGAGATTTTAATGTTTTGTGATATAAAATATGTCAGTAAATATCCCACTAATGGATTTTGAAGCCTTTAAGGCTTAAAAAGGAGGTTGCTAACAAGGGGCTCAATGAGACTACTAAACGTCATCACTCCAACTCATCCACTTTACAACCTTGTTGTGTTTACTTTCGCCAATGTGACCGTGGTGTAGTCGTTAGCCTTTGAATTTCTGGCAATTGCGCTCACACTTAAAAAAATCATAAAAGTGGTGTTTGTGAAGACTATCTTGCTGAACAAAATGTGTCAGTATCATAAACGTGTGTTTGCCACAGACTTTATTTTCTGCAACAATTCAAAAACCCAATGGAAAAATCCCATTGGCTTTTTGTCGAGGGAACCAGTGCGATGCTAACTTCCTGGTTGGCCTACAAAAACGTCATCCCTGTACTGTAGCACTCTCTAAAATTACCCATAAAAACCATGACATGCCACATGGCAGAGAGACATTTCTGCCACTATAGCTGGAGGGAAGTTATTTGAAAACATTTATTTATTACACACATTTTTAAAGTGGATTTGGTTCCTAACATGCTTCATCTAAGGGCTACAGATCCCCATTATTAAAAAAAATATTGTCTGTGTAGTGTTTATATGTTCCCATCTCTCTGCAGTTTGGAGACTCTGCTGCCTTTGATTGCATGTTACCTCTTATTGTTTAAGTCCTCCTGGGCGTTATAATCCACACGTCTCTGTGTGTGTTTACATGTTTGTCTGTCTACATGGGTTCGTATCAGCGGGTACATGTGTGTGTGTTATTGGTGTATAGTCCCTCGGTGGCTGTTCCCCTGCTGTAGACGCCTGTTCTGGCGATAGCATTGTCTCCATGTCCAAAGACCTGCCGGCTGCCCTATTCCACCACGTCTTTATCATGCTAATACAGAGAAAGACGGAGCGAGGGAGGAGGGAGGAGGGAACGATAGCTCGACAAACAGAGAGAAGGGGGTAATCTTTCCCCTCCTCTCTCCGTCCTCGTCCCTTCGTTCTCACCACCTCCTCTGTTCTCCGTTCCCTCTATCCCCTCTACTTCCCTTTCTTCTCGTCCCCGCACCCTCTTCATCTGCCGCTTTCTTATCTCCCCCCTTACTTCTTTGATAATCCCTCCCAACATTGTCTTCATAATTACACACAACAATGATTCCCATCCTTGCAAGAGAAATGTGCGCTGTGCATGGAGAATATTTCATAGATGAAGACCAGTGTGTGAATTAATAACTTGGGTCTCTGGTATAAGGTTGTTTCTGTGTGTGTGTGTGTGTGTGTGTGTGTGTGTGTGTGTGTGTGTGTGTGTGTGTAGGGGGAGCACATTGAGCCCAGTGTTGTTTTAACACGACTGCTACATTATGCATGCTGACAGCCCTGCCTGTCCCCATTAAAGGCCCATCTTGTTTCCCCATTATATCTGGTTTCTCTGTTAATAGAGCTCTTTGTGTGGCACTTCCCTTTATGCCGGGGTTGTTACAACAGAAAGGTCAGCGGCGGTACAACCTGCCACACTGCTGGGCCGCGCACAAGACCCCGAACGACGACAACGACACGGTGCTTTCATTACAGGAGCTGCGTTCACCATCTTCTTTGTTTGGGTCATTTCTCTCTTTCACTTTCTTATACGCCATACATGATGGTGTTTATAAGCTGTAACTAATAACTTTATTAATTAATAAATAATAACATTGTATTACTGCTTTATACGTAATTAGTAGTAACCAGTTAAGTTTAAGCTTAAACTTTTGGTCCAATTGACTGGTTCATATCTTTGTTCAGCATTACTGACTTGGTCTCTCAACTCTTTCATTCATCAGATATACCTCATACCGTCTCTTCAAAAGATGTTTTTAAACTAATTTGTTTGCTAAATACATGGATGGTGGAGCATACAAAGTGTGGTACTTTGACACCGAAGATTGTTTCGATCAATTCATTCAAACTTTTATAAAAATGCAAGGGGTTGCATTGGTGGAGGCACAAGGTTTCTGTAGCAAAGACAAAATACAATTTACAATCTCAGCAGTCTCATTGAAATGAATGAGGGGTTGTGTTTTCTTCATGCAGCACTGCAGTGCAGGCGACTTAAGGCCCAGCCACACCAAAACGACATCAAAGAACTGATATCGATGAAGGCCGACTATTGTGTCACCTCACGTTGCCTATGTCTTGGCCTACGACGTTCACTTGAACACACCGCAAACACAACAGCCGACAGCCAATTCGCATGTATGTTTTGCGCCTACCTGAGATGAAATAACTCTCCCTACCAGCAGTCTTTATTCATCATTTAAAATGGGAAAGCAGAAGGCTGAGGACTGCAGATATACAAGCCTATGATATGAACATGAAAGTGGTGTTTGCTGACCATTTTCACTCACCACTTAGCTTCATTCGAGACGGCCATGTTGCTGGGAAATATCTGTCTAGTTTTAATGATCAGATGAGATGAAGATCAAAAATGAGAAGAGCCTACTGTGTTTTTTCTTCTTGACTTTACTTGTTGGCTTGTTCCTCACGTCCATTTCTCTTTTTGTGAACTGATTCGTTTGACGGACGCTCACAGACGGCCTCGCACTGTCTGATGGCTGACTGTTGGCTTGGTGT
The DNA here is from genome assembly GCA_947000775.1 of Pterois miles. Classification (NCBI taxonomy): domain Eukaryota; kingdom Metazoa; phylum Chordata; class Actinopteri; order Perciformes; family Scorpaenidae; genus Pterois; species Pterois miles. The sequence goes on from CAMQGK010000647.1 coordinate 640,619, forward strand.
GTCAGGACCTTTAAACTCTCATTCATTTGAATGTGGCGCAGCAGGGGCACCACTGCAGGGGGCTCCTGCAAAAATCAACAGCAACCACCACCACGGGGTAGCTGGGCAAAAACATGAGCAACACATCCTCATTAATGCAGCCCCTTGTGTTGTTTGAATCATCCTAATCTCACTCCCAACTCGTCAGATACCACAGCTTGGTCAGAGCCCCTCAGCGTCTCATACCAACGCACTGAGGCGCCCTTTAACATCTGTATGTGATGCACTGGGCTTTCAGCTAATTTCAGTGTCAACCCATCTGCGTCATTATTAGATGGTCAAAGCAAGTGATGTGGCATAGTGTGAGTTTATTTAGGGCATCATAGTTTGAAGAGTAGAGCCACTGACCAAGCTTTTGATGCAGGGCTGATTTCACTTGCCTAAGTTTAGGGAAAGATCAACAGATTGTGGTTTTGGTTAACTATTGACAAATCAGTGTTTCCCAACTCATTCTTCAAGTCAGCACTGACATTTTTTCCAAGGGGGCTTTTGGCATGGGTAACATATGTTTACTAAGCAACTGTGATCTAAAATAAAATTCTGGCCCTCTCTCAAGGTCCGTGGTGTAGTGGAGGACGTACTGCTCTGGCTGTCTCTATTTGGCATGGAGAGGAGGTCGTGTTGCTGGCTCTGTTTTGCAATGCTGGGAAACTGTTAGACGTTCTTCTGGATGCACTTTCTCACCCAATAATGTTCACTTTGTATGTAATAATTGTTGTCATATGGATTGTCTATGCTGTATTTTCATTATGTTGTTACTATGTACACATGACATCTATTGCAGACACATCAAGCCTTGCAGTCATAAATGTTTCCCTCATCCATCCACTTCATCTCATCTGTCAGAAGCTGAACAGATACAAAACGTTACGTTTGACATCAAGTTCCCAAATGAACTAAAGCCACATCCATGAATCTTCCCATATTTTACTGCCCATAATTCTGTGGGTTTGAACCATGCTTCCATCCAAATGCTGTCACAACTAAAAAAAATACATACATGGGATTATATTTGCATTGAATCCATCAAGCGATTTAACATAGCTGCTACTTAGAAATCCTCTGTCATCACAAACGCTGTGGAATGACTTCATCATAATAACGGCATGAAATAATATCCTGCCATCTTTTTCTCTTCATTCCCTTCTCCTTTCCTCCCATTTGGGTTTTTTTCTCTCTCAATGGTTGGCTACCTTTTTGACCTCCTCCTTACTTTTCCCTCTCTCATCTGAGTCCACTGTGTGCCGGCCTCTGCCAGTGATCCATGGATGGTAATGGTCATTCCTGCTGCTCCCACAGCACACACCATTACTACTGGAACACCCAGACGGAGAAGAAAAGAGGAACAGAAAGAAAGATAAAGAGTGACAGAGAGAGGGAATATTTTGGTTAAAACAAGTATAATCATGACATGGAGGCATAGCCGGGGGGGTGTGTGTGTGTGTGTGTGTGTGTGTGTGTGTGTGTGTAGATCATTTCATGGTGAGGATTAGACAGGGCCAGGTAAGATATCTTGTTTCCTGTGACCTGCTCATCGCAAGGTTTCCCACACTCATCACTTCACTCAATCACATCCGTCTTACTGAGATATAAAACATATACACACACACACACACACACACACTGTGTTACATCACACACTTCCCATACCTTAATATGCTGCTGAGCTGTAAATCAAATACCTCATTCACACTCTCACTTTGAGTCTATCTGTGTGTGTGTAATGCTATATTCCGGTCACACTGAAAACTTGAGAGATATGTGTGTTTCCTGTAACTCACTGTGGGTTATGATAACAACCGTTTCTCCTGTCAGCAGCCCATAATGTCAGATTTACAGGGTTGCCCCCGGTAACCAGCCGGGCTGGCATGGCTGAGTGATTCTACAGCATCTGTCAGAGCAAGAGAGGCCATCTATCACACACACACATATCAAATGCGTCTCTCACACACATTTTCAGTGTAACAGGGAGACGATGTCGGCGTGAATTATCCAGCAGCTCTCTTCCTCTCTTTCCTTCGGTTTGAGACTTGAAAAAAATGCTCACCGTTGGTTGTTTGTTCAAACAGCAAAAGTAAGAAGTTGGGGTGGATTTTTTTTCAGCATATGAAGGTTCATTCTGTTTCCCTGGTTGGACGGACAACTGAGCCAATCAGAGATTTGTAGGTGGTATTTCTGTGCTAGAGCCAGAAAGACTGATGTGTTGAGACTTACGCATCCTGTTTCTTACAGTCCTGTGTTTAACATCTTGGTTTTTAAAATCTCTTCATAAAGCAGCAGTGGGTAGAATTCGAGTAAATATGATTAAAAAATGTTATTTTTATAAAACGGTTGCTATATCCTGACAGTGGTACATGAGAGAGGTAATCTGAAAAAAATCATGTTCCTCTGTGTCCTCTGGTGTCCCTAATGGCAACAACCAATCAGAGAAGAAGCCAGCCGTCTCTGAGCAGCTGTCAATCACTCACGGTCAAACTAGGCAGCGCTGATCAAATATGAATCAATATTCTGTGATTGTAATGTCTATTTCTCACCTCAGAAACATCTTGTAGTTACTGTTTAGCTTTAAAGTGAGAATGTTTGTGAACCGGCAGCCATGTTGAGATCAGTTGAGGAAAAAAGAAGAAGAAGAAGATTTTTTATTCGGAGGGGGAAATATTTTTTTTAAAAAAAAACAAAAAAAAAAAAAAAAAAAAAAAAAAAGGGGGGGGGGGGCGGGGGGGGGGGACCCCCCCGCCCCCCCCTACAAAGCACCGCCCACCAGCCGGAGCAAACTTTCTCATTTCATACCTGAATACTGTGTTATTATTGCTTCCTCGTAGCTTTGGGACTCAGCTAGATGTATTGTATTTAAGAAGTTGTTGGTGAATATGCGCAGCCTGGTCTCACCAAATGGAGCGTGAAAGTCATTTTGCGAGGAAAGACAACACCGTTCTTGCTTTCACTGTGTCATTTCACGCCATGCAGTCTTCACTGACTGCGATGTAAACACAGTCGCGTGAATATGCTATGCTCAGAGCTAATGACGTAGAATAAAACGTATTCATGTCCCACAGTGTTACTGAGTAATTTTGAAGTTACATTAGTGGCGTTTGTATTTTCCGTACTTTTGTTACGTTCTTTACATACGTATTTTACATGAGTGAATGGAGCGATGGAGCGAGCTGCAAACCTTTCACCTCATGAGGCTACAGTATTTGACTCCTTGGAACTCAAACAGTAGATTTATAATCAGAAAATGCGAAAAGTCATCTTTGGAGCCCATTTTCGGAACAAGCTACTTAGTTAAGTTACGCGGTCCCGATGTTCAGATTGTCTTCCCTCTTTTTCCTGTTTCTCTCTGTTATAGTGAAAACACAAACAGTCCAAGTTATGCCTTTCTTCTCCATTAATGTGATCAAAGCTGTTTTCACCGCTTTAAACGGCCTCGCTGGGAAACCTGGAGGACATATCGGAGGATGCCATCATGTACCACATTCACATTCTGACTGTTTAGTTCTTATCGCTCCACACAATTCTAGATCTGATCTTGATAGACTATTTTAATTCTTATCATAATAGACTATTTCATGCACTGATGCCTTTTTACTCCCGTGCAGCTGTGATGAGGTCTAATTGGTTTGTTATGCACATATTCTCAGTGTGCCTCACCGTGCAGCGGACACAGTTTCACTGTGTTTTCTCTTGTTGCCTTTTCTTCTCTTTTGTACTTTCACTATTGTCGCAACAGCAGCGTTGGCCTACTTAATATCTCTAGCTTCAAACACACCTCCACACACACCCACACACACACACACACACACACACACACACACACACACCAGAGGTTAATAGTTGTTGCAGCAGTGGCGATCACCAATGATTGTCCACTGAGGCACAACTGCTGTCTCTTCTAATCTAAAACACACCGTCAACACATGCACACGTTCAGTGATATGATGTCTTTGGGTTTAATGTCAATGAATCTGTCGGCAGGTAATTTCTCAGTTAAAAGTAGACAGAGGCTGGACGGAAATACTGTGTTTAGTTAATAAGTATTAAACAAAGATTCAAATATGGAGTAAGAAGTGTAGTTCTGACAACGTTTTTCAGCCTTTCTCACAGTTATTCTCTGGGATGTTTAGCTGCCCTGCGAGCCTCACTAAGTGGTCAGAGTCGAATTGTACCCCGTAGTGATATGGTTTCCACTTTTACTTCTCTGCCACCTCAACTGTTCCTCTTCTTCCTCACCTCAAGTTTTTATGTAAAACTGAACCCTAAATGTCCCCACACTTGATTCTGCAGAGGTGTTAATCTGGAAAACTTCCACTGAGAATCGATGAAGTGGCTGGGGGCTTTGGGCATTGGAGGTTGTGCTCCTCTGGCTCCTTTTGGCGATGCCGAAGCTGATTGACATTACTCTGAATCCAGTGTCTCACTCAATTATGTTAACATTGTCTGTATTCATTTTTATTTTATGGATTGTCTATGTTGTATTTTCATCACGTCGTTACTCTGTACACAACTATTGCGCTCATCTGCTGAACTTATTGAATAACCTGAAATAAGCCTCATGCACTATCATCAGGATATAAAGACTGCTTTATAAAAATAACCTTTTAAAATCATATTGGCTCCAGTTCTAGCCACTGCAGCTTTAATGCAGACTAAGAAAATCTGACGTGCCACACATAGCCACACTGATACATTTGGCTCATTCGAGATGAGCCAGGCCTGAGCAGAACTGATCACCAGCGGTTTCCACGCAGTGCACGCCGGTTAGATTTGTGTCCGACTTTATCCTGACTTGCTCTGATGTCACGCACACGTGGACAGCGATAACCTCACTAGATAGAGGCGGCCGCAGTTTCTAGAGCCAGGCGCTGCAGTTGCTCTTCACTAACTGCAAGACCCAGGGCATGATGGGAAACACCTGAGTGTTGCCTGATCAAAGAGCTGATTGGCTCTTAGTTTTGACAGCAAACACCACGTCTTGTAGAAAGTCTGAACTTTCTGTGTAATTGAAATACTTAATGCTACATTCTAAGTTATTGGTCTTATGTTGTGCAATGAAGGTTTCATCTGTTAACAAACATCTTGAACATCAAACGATTGGAAACTGTCCGACTTGACCGCAGCTTTTCGTCTCTGCCCTACTGCTAAGCACTACCAGTCTACTTTCCAGGAGAGGTGCATTTTATCAGGAATGAGCCTGTTATTTACCATGTGCAGCAACATGAACAGCAGCAACACCTCCTTATATACCTAACAGGTAACTGAATGTAGATGCCTAAATCACCACTAGGGCATTTCACTCTAAACTACAGTACATATAAACACACAATTTAGCCCACAAAAGTCTAGATTTTCTACAGTTCTGCACATAAATTAATTAACAAGCAATTACAGATCAAATGTGACATAACCATCAGCTTCAGAAAAACAGCTTTTATCACAACAGACACTCACTCCCCCGCTGCTCCTCAAACATGGTACAACCAGGAAGTGTAAACACATGAGCTCCTCTGCAGAAACTTTTGCCTGACAAACACCCAACCAGAAAATGCACACAGTGTAGCCAACCAGAAAGAGTCGAACATGTGCAACTTCATTGTAAGAAATAAAATAAAAAGAGAAATCCCCTTCTTCAGACAACAGGGAGATAAAACCAGTTTGACTTTTACTTGTCAGAGTGGTGTGTTTGGTTAAACAGCAGGTAAGACACACTATGATATTATTAAGTTTATAAGATAAACTGATTTAGTGTAGACTATATATTTTTTCCCTTGCATTTATTTATTTTGTTCTATAATCTCTTGGTCCACACTCCACTCCAGTTGGTGGCGGTAATGCACCTTTAAACAAGAAGCAGAAGAAGAAGAAGAGGAAACTTTGGCCTGAAGAGCAGGGAGCAGGTGAAGAACAAAGGTAAGTCAATCCACCGATACATGTGTAGAAACTTGTATTAGCAGTACTTCATCATACTATCAAACATTAGACAGCTTATACCTGATTGTACTGTGGTACTGGATTGGCTGCCAAGTTCTGGCAGAGTATTCATGTTGCACATGCAAAACACACAGAGCATGACTCCATTTGGCTGCTTGACTCCATTTTGCTGCATGACTATTACGTTTTCTGCACACTTCCAGCCCAATTTGTAAGCACCATAAATGTGCAAACAGAACTCAAGTCCTCATACATAAACAGCAACATTTGCTTTCAGAAATTAGCCGTATTACATTCTTTAAATCAGTATTTTCATATCTGCTTTTGTTGCGGTGTTCAGTGTTTAGTTTAACTTTGGTGAACTTTTACATGTGGATTTACACCACTGGCCGATAGCAAACCATCTTCATGGTGCTGATCTTTGAGGGAACAGAGAGCAGGTAAGTCCAAAACAGAGGAAGCTGGTGTTGAATATCAGCTGTGTCATAGCATTTGGTTTCATGAAACCTTGAAATATAAGCAGCTCCAGAAGAGAGGAATGACTTGTAGAGAGTTATGAGTTGATAGTACAAATACCTCTCCTGAATGAACTGTTAACCTATTGTCTAGTTAATCACCAAGTTAAAAAAAAGTTTTCACTGTCACCGAGCTTCAGGATGTACAGATGTGCCTCTTTCTGGAATGAAAGGTCTTAAAGAGGACATATGCTCATTTTCAGGTTCATAACTCTATTTGGGATTTCTACTAGAACATGTTTATATGCTTTAATGTTCAAAAAACACATTATTTTTCTCAAACTGTCTGTCTGAATATACCTGTACTAGGGATGCTAATTTTGAAAAAAAAAATTTAACTGATAACCGACCATCATTAACCGTTAACCAACAAGATTATATGTCTCATGCAGCGGTGCGCCAGCTGCAGTTTATGAGAACCAGTTCACCCATCTGGGAGCGTTACAATAGCAGCCATGGTGCTGCGTTTACTGTCCCCAGCTCACTGTCAGGAGAGCTCCTGTCTCTTTAAGACCCTACTGAAAAGCCCAGTCTGCTCTGATTGGCTTGTAAGAAAAATATGGTGCACCTTTATAAAGGTAGCTCTCAAGCTGTGGGTGGAAATACTCACTCTGGGGGAGATACTTTCTGACGAGACTGCATGTGTAGCTGCTCTCTGTTCATGTACTGTTTAGCTGTAAAATGAGAAAGATTGTGACCTGGCAGCCATGGTGAGATTTGTTGAGGAAATACCAAAAATAGGCATTACGGTAGCAGAATATTGATTCATATTTGATCAGCACTACCTAGTTTGACTCTTTAATCGGAGTTTACAAGTGATTGACAGCTGCTTCTGTTGAATGAACAGCCAATAGGAACGCTCTCTCTCTCTCTCACTTAAATGACCTGTCGTTGGTCAGAGTCCCCCATCTTGGGCTACATTTTTTAAAGCCTGAAAACAGCCATGATGAGGTGCAGAAGTCTAGTTTTCTCTCAGAACACTTGAATTACAACATGCTGAAAGGTTATAATGGATTTTATGCCCAGTGATGCCAAAAACATTTTTTCTAATGCATGTTTAACGGGAGATTTGTCAAATATTTAGTACTCTTATCAACTTGGGAGTGGAGTTGCCAACTATACTTGCTGTATGCAAATGTATATATTTAATACTGGAAACAGAACAAAAAACAATACAAATATTGTCCAGAAACCCTCACAGATAGTGCATTTAGCATAAAGCCCAGCAGGCCCAACAGGCAACAACAGCTGTCAGTGTGTCAGTGTGCTGACTTGACTATGACTTGACCCAAACTGCATGTGATTATCATAAAGTGGGCATGTCTGTAAATGGGAGACTCGTGGGTACCCAGAGAACCCATTTTTTCTTGCCAAATTTTAGCTTAAGTTTGGAGCATTGGTTATCCTCCTTCGCGGCAAGCTAGTGTGATATGGTGCCATGGTTTTCTAGTTTCACATGAGACCAGTATCTTCACTTTAGCTTTAAAACGGAGCCCACTGCAATCTAACAACCGCAAGTTACGTTAATGTGTAAAAGAAGTCAGTGGCATTAAAACAAGTTTGCGTTAACTCATTATTGTGTTAAATTTGACAGCCCTAGTTTCATTATGAATCGAATCTTCCTGCCCCATTGTTGAACCAGGTTTTGAGTCCAAATCCTCATATCAGTCACTGAACATTGAGTTTTACAACTCCTAGTATGTACTGCCATTTACTAAAGTGAGGTTCGGCCGTAACGGAAGAACAATTATAATTCATAACAATGAATGTGCATTGTACTCACCACCTGGGTGTGTGTGATATGTCATAATGTGTTATGTTAGTCACTGCCCCTCTGACAGCTCATGTCAATAGGTGGGTGATACAGCTGTCATCATATTGTGGTGTGAATGAGCTTGGCTCGCCTGTGTGTGTCTGTGTATTTACTTGTGTGTGTGTGTGTGTGTGTGTGTGTGTATGCATGCTAGTGTGTGTGTGTTAGTGTGTGTCTGCAGTCCCAGACGGAAGCCCAGAGGACAGATGGTGGGTTCAGACGCAGACTGACACACCGTAACCAAGCGATTACACACTCAATGACTCCCCCTGAAGAGAGAGGGAGGGTGGGGGTGGGGGGGAGACAGAGAGGAAAAGAAGAGGGTAAGAGATGGGTGAGAAAGTAAGGTAAAGAGGATGGGAGCGGATCAATGTAGGACAAGTGTGGTGGAGAAAAGGGGGAAAGGTGGAGGGTGTCAAGTTTTTCGTTTCCAAAGGAAAATGTGCAGATTTACAAAATGGGAGGAAAAGAGCAATGAGCGTCAGATAAATAACTAAAACAAGGTGAAATGAAAGAAGAGGTGGAGGGGAGAGGGGAGTAACGGATGGATAGGAAGACAGAGGTCTTTGGGGACACCGGATTACATGATAGCCAATTAGAGCGAAGGATGTTGGAAACTCCCCTGATGAAACTGATATGTGATTGGTTCAGGGTTTATTATGCTCACTGAGCTCTCACTGCCTCTTTAATACACTCAGATGCACTCACATACACAGTCATAGATTAGATTTGGTAATTTTTTTTTGGCATGTGATACTGTGGTGTTGTGGATCTGGCATTACCAACATGATTTATTTCAATAGTGTGCAGATGTGAGGAGAGACAGTGGATTGTAACTTCAAGCCCACGAGAAACACTGTTTACAGCAGCTAACCAACCCCCCCCCCCCCCCCACCATCCACCCCACACACACACACACACACACACACACACACACACACACACACACACACACACACACACACACACACACTCCACTACCACCACCCAAGTCTAGCCCAGCCCAGGTCAGGTCAAACGGGATCATGGGAAACCATTCCTTTGGCCCTTCTCACCTTTTTCATCTCAGAGCGTCTCAAAAACATCCCAGACATTGTGCTCTCTGCCCTCCTTCTCCTCCTCTGTCTTCACGCAAACAACATCTCTCACACACTTTCAAGTCAAACCTTTTTTCAAAGCTCTGAAACAACAGCATCATGGTGCTGTTAGTGATAATAGAGGGCTCGTGCATGTTGACACTGTGTTTATTAAAACTAGACTAAAATGTGTACAAAACAAGCAAGTAAAACATATATATATATATATATACTTTTTTTTTTTTTTCTTTAGTAAAACAGGTCCAAGTTGTCCATGGTACTCTTTGAGACATAAAATGTCCAGTTCACTAATTTTTGACTAAAAACGATTAATCACATGATTGTCCATAGTTAATTGCCATTAAGGTAATCACACCTTTTTTATCTGGGAAAAAATGTACCTTAACGGGAGTTTGTCAAATATTTAATATTCTCATCAACATGGGAGTGAGCAAATATGCTGCTTTATGCAAATATATGTATATATTTATTACTGGAATTCAATTACCAACACAAAACAGTGACAAATATTGTCCAGAAACCCTCACAGGTACTGCATTTAGCATAAAAAATATGCTAAAATCATAACATGGCAAATTCAAGACCAACAGGCCACAACAGCTGTCAGTGTGTCAGTGTGCTGACTTGACTATGACTTGCCCCAACCTGCATGTGATTATCATAAATTGGGCATGTCTGTAAAGAGGAGACTGGTGGGTACCCATAGAACCCATTTTCATTCACATATCTTGGGGTCAGAGGTCAAGGGACCCCTTTGAAAATAGGCATGACAGTTTTTCCTCACCAAAAATTAGCGCAAATTTTGTGAGTTATTTAACCTACTTTGCAACAGTTTAGTATGACATGGTTGGTACCGATGGATTCCTCAGGTTTTCCTGTTATACCAGTATCTTCACTCTAGCTCTAAACCTGAACCCTGAAATTAGTGGCGTTAAAACAAACTTGCATTAACTCATTATTATTGCGTTAACTTTGACAGCCCCATTAAAATCATGAGAGGAACTCCACATTAAATATTTTTTGCGCTCTACACATAACCACATAATTTCTTGTTTTCAGTGATACCACATGTGTTAACATTGATTAACAAGAATTTAACAGTGGAGTGATGTGCTGTTTTGGGTTGGTTAAAGACTAGTTGCATTGCTGTGTTCTGGATCATCTGCAGAGGTTTGAATGTGCATGCAGGGAGGCCTGCCGTGCCAGTAAACTACCACGGCAACTATAAAAGGCAGAACGCTAGCTTAGTGTAGCTCCATGGTTTGTGCCTCTCACACCAGCCTGTTGTCATTCCCAGGGAATCAAATACTGAGGCTCTGTCACGGCCGCCGGTGTTCGGTACCACTGCACACAGCAACCTTTAGCGCCGGTATGACAGGCACAGAGCGTTCCATTAACTACAATGTAAATCTATCTTCCTCAACAGTAAAAACTTTGAGAAAGTACGCTGGGAGTGTGGTGACGTAGGTCGTGACAAAGCGTCAGTATATGACAAGGTGGGATGAGAGCGTGTTGCTCACACAGCCGTTTATAGTTTTAGCAAGCCTCATAAACGTCCGCTGACAAAACAATATTATACATGAGTGAGATTTTTCCAGCAGAATTTCCCCTTTAAGGGCGGTAATGAGCGGGCCTTTCCCTTCTTTCATGTCACTGCAGAATCACTGTGAAACTTTAAATCCAGCCCCGTGTGGACTTGTGAAGCCGCTGCAGCAGATATTTACAGATTGAGGGATTAGGGAGATAGCTCTTATTAAAACTGAGTCCTCGTCATTTGACTGTCATTCTGTTTAATCATTACTAAATGGACTCATTAAATTCCTCCTCTAAAGTGTTTCCCTTCAAACTCTGTGGCTTTGATGCACAGACACACTGCGCTGACCCAGTCTGTTGAAGAGACTTTATCAAATGTAATTTATCAACTTTCTAATGCGACCAGAACTTGTGATGCATTTAATTCTCCAAGAAGGATTAGTTTTGTGTGTATGTGTGTGTGTGTGTGTGTGTGTGTGTGTGTGTGTGTGTATGTGTTTTACTGGACTGCTGTTGTGTGTCGTGTGCTGTAGTGAAAAGGGCACGTTCCTCTGCTGTGCAACCGTTGATTTATGAAATATGTATTTTTGCCTGACCCTGTAATAAATTGAATCTTACACATCATAGAGCACAAGTATGGACCACAGTTGTATTTTTAGATGGCAGCATGTTGTGGACAACATAATCATGTCTTGCATACATTTTTTTTGTTAATGATCAAATGAAATCCTAGAGAACTGGTCTCAAAGTCACTCTCTGTTTGAAGGATGTTCTCCTTAGATTTAGATATCTTAACATGTTACACACATTCATGTCCCCCTCAGGATGAACTGTAATACAATCCCTAACTTCCCATATACCGTAGCATCACATCAGGTGAATATTAAAATTTGTCACGTATGTTGTTTTGTGACTAATTACTTGCAAAATTAATGATATTCCCATCAGCCTCAGCTGTACTTTGTTTAATGCTAATTAGCAAATGTTAGCATGCGCACATGCTCAACCATAGACTGTATATATCAAGTGGACATGGTCCAGTTTGGCATTTTGGCTGATGCCTTCTTGTTTTTTTTGCAACCGGGAGTGACACAAATGGGTGGAGCTGAGTACAACTGAATGTTAAATATGTTTTTAGGAGACCAGAAATGTTCTAATTAACTTTGATGAACTGAAAACACACTGTGAAAGGGTTAAAGTTGTAAGACAAAACACAGACAACTCCCAGAGCAGACAATGCCGTGGTAGCAACCTGTCAATTACAAGGTAGGCACGCCTAAAGCGTACCCTGCTTTATGGTCTATTTGGCTCTAAATGGGACCATAATTTCCTAAATGAACATCATGCTGTATTGAAGAAGACTTGAAACTAGCGATTGAGACCATAAACTCATGTTTACGATGTTTACTGAGGTAATAAATCAAGTGAGAAGTAGGCTCATTTTCTCATAGACTTCTATACAATCAGACTTGTTTTTGCAACCAGAGGAGTCGCCCCCTGCTGGATATCAGAGAAAATGCAGGTTTAATATACTTGAGTTTTAGCTTCACCTTTTAGAACCAGAGGTTTCCCACTGCGCTCAACTAAGAGGGTTAACATGTAAACAAACCTGCTCAACATCAGCATGTTAGCATGACGACATTAGCATTTGGCTCAATGTAAAGTACTGCCTTACAGAGCTGCTAGCTTGGCTTTTTAATGTATACATGTATACATAGCTTGGATTTAAATTCTTTTAAATGCGCGTTATGACATGACTGTCTATAATACAGTAAATAATATAGTCAAACAGTATCTTTTAATAACGGAGGCCTCTTGTCCTCCTCCTCTTCTCGCCTTCAACTCTCCTCAAATATTTTCTCTTTACTCAGACCGCTCCTCCCATCGTCCCCCGCTCTTCTCGCCCGTCGCCTCTCCTTTCTGACGCAGCCGAAAACAGGTCGTTGACGGTTAATAGATTTAGCCACTATACCGGTGGAGAGACAATGAGAGAACCATCAATTTATCTGCCGTTTAACTGCTCCAATCTAACCTCCGTAAACTCACCCGGTGAAACTCATTTCTGTGTTTCCTCGCCAATCTGAAAAGCTATCATCTCGCTAATCTTGGGCTTTCAATTCGCCGGGGGGACGGGGGGAGTCGGACCCATCCTGGATCTCGGAGATGATCTGTTAGCCCGGCGTAAATGTTTATAACACGGGGCAATCTCCAGGGTTTATACGTTGATGCACATGCGCACGTGCACATCCAGTCGTACACACACACTTCTCTCTCTCTCTCCGGGGCATTTATAGGGATGTGAAAGCTGTTATTGGGCAGGTCAGTGGAGTGGAACTGTCAGATAATAGGCTAGTTACCGTGGCAGCACATGAATGAGGGATGGAACGGAGGAGGGAGACAGAGGGAATAGAAACGCTCAACTCGCTCCTTAATCAGACGGTAAACTGGAAATCTGGGGAGTTTCGACGCCCAGCTGAAACGGATGGAGAGGAGGGAAGGGAAGAGAAAAGTAAGTGAGTGAGCTAGATAGATAGAGGATGACAAAGGGAGGAGGACAGAGGAAATGTGAATGGGCATGGAGCAGAGATAGAGATAGAGATAGAGAGAGGGAGCTTATTACCATTCCCATGGTGCCAGGTGTTTATTTCTCTATTTGTAAACGCTGGCTTCATTACCCAGAGTTCAACAGGAGCAGGCTGAGCTGCGGCTACATCAAGGTCACACTAATCAGACGAGCGAGTAGGAGGAGAGACAGAAGAGGGAACACAAATTATGTAATGTATCCTCTGCTATTCTTGCCCCTCCATCCTTGCCATTTCCTATCTGTCTCTGGTCCTCCTCCTCCCCTCCTCCCTGAGCCTGCCCACCCTCGTCTCCCCTCGCTCTGCTGTCCTCGGGGAGCGCGACTCTTCGGGCCGTCTTCCACTCCCTCCGATTGAGACGGACAAACTCTGCTTTGTAGAAGGGCACTTGTTTGTATGTCTGTGTTCGTACGTCCTCAGTTTGTTTGAAGCATTGCAGCACTCTGCAAAACCTGCTTTGTTGCATATACATTTATTTGTATTGGTCAGAGCCACGAGGAAACAGTCTGCAATGTTGTGTTTATGTGTTAAAGGACCAGTGTGTAACATTTATTGACAAAAATGGAATATACTGCATTAATAAGTATGTTTTCTTTAGTGTATAATCACTTGAAAATAAGAATCGTGTTTGTTACTTAGAATGATCTATTTAAATCTACATAGGGAGCAGGTCCTCTTAACGGAGTCTGCCATGTTGCATTGCTGTTTCGACAGTAGCCCAGAATGGACAAACCAAACTCTAACTTTTCCTGCTTGGGGTGGAATCGATAACTTTACTTGCTCTCATGGCCACCGCTCTCTCGCTCGTGCTTCACCACTCACACATGACCTACGCTATTCTTACAACTGGTTCTAAAGAGGACATTCATGTTTTTACGTCACGTCAGCTCTTCAACACACTTGGCACACGGGAAAAGCTTAGCGGCTTCAGCTGGCTTCAGCTGGCTGTAATCTCCTCACCTCACCACTGGATACTACCAGATCCTACACACTGGACCGTTAATTATAGGTTAACTTTTGAACATTTGAAGTGAGAAACTCTACCTGAAAGCGCAGAAATGCCAGTACTTCACCAAACTGTTGGTACCTCAGGTAAACCTTAATTTATCAAATTATCTAGAATTGACCATTCATAGCAAGTATTTACAGTTAGATTAGAAGAAAAGTCGAACTTACTGTTTGCTGGAGCTGTCATCATTATGCTGAGAGAACAAATCTATATTCAATTGTAAACAAAACCGCCTCAAGGCTTATAGGTCAACCCTGTCTCCTACAAATCTATGTTCACATACAACTAAACTACATTGTCAGTTATGTTTCGAGGGACACATTTTTTCTTCCGGATAACCGTCATAGTTTAAACAGTTTTAAACATTGGTTGACATTGTAAATTGAAACAAAACAACAATAAACGCATCATTAAAACATTACTCAAACCAATTATCAAAATAGTTGGTGATTCATTTAACAGTTATCCATCAATTCTTGCAGCTCTAACTCCTTTGTCACCTTGAACTCTTACTACGATCATTTATTACGTGAGTCACTATCCAAACATACAATGCAGACCTACTTATTGGCACAGGTTGGTGTTTTGTGATTTTATCTGTCATTTTTTAAGATAAGAACCACAACAATTGTATTATGACAGTTTGAAAAAGAAACATTTTTTTAAGATAAGATATTCCTCATCTTAACACATGCATGGGTTCAGAAAAGCTCTGTAAATGTCAGTTTTATGCAGACTGAAGGCCAAAACAGAGAGAACAAAACTGGTGTTATTTCAAAATGTGTGTTTATTACTGAGGATGTGACCTCAGCAGTCACACTTTGACCCTGAGTTCAAGCAGCATTGTTCTCACCAGACCCAACAAGCCAAACTAGACACATAAACACACCAGTACTCAAATAAACCACTCAAAGCAAGCTTGGTGTGATTATTGCACCCTCAAGTGTGAATTATGGTTCGATACGTGTCGTACGACTGTATGCACGTGGGTGTGTATTAAGATAAGAAAAGCTTCACGTGGTATTGTAATAATCACAGATTCTTTTGATGTCCCGCACTTGAAAAAGGCTCTCGACAGGGCTGTTCTCCAAACTGCTAATCTCTCAAAGGTAGTGAAGAGGAGGAGGAGAGCCAGGAGGAAGAAAGAAAACGAGCAGAGGCGAGGAAAGAAATGGAGAAAGGGAAGGAGAGCGGTGGTGGTGGTGGTGGAGGAGGAGATCAGTGAGAAGGAGGCCAGGCTCGCGGAGTGATGGAGGGCAGAAATGGGAAAATGAATGAGAGGAAAAGTGATAAGAACTCTTGCTTTTGAACTTGAAGAGCTTAATTTGAAATGTCAGGGCTACCTCCACCTCCCCCATCATCCCCCCTCCTCCCGCCTCCTCCCTCTCCTCAGGAGTCCCTGTTGTGCAGTAGTGTGGATTAAAATAATTAAACAGGCTCTGTTTTAATTAAGACAATAAAGCCGGGGGTCTCTAGGTAAGACCTGAGAGAGATTGAGAGAGAACGAGAGGGAGGGAGATGATAAAGTGGTCTAATGAGAGAGGCGGGATGATAGGAGTTACAGAGGGAGATCCATTATCTTCATTACTTATCTATCTTGTCTATTTCTAGGCATGAGATTGCATTATCTCTTTCTACACAAGTATGTTTGCACTAGTCCTCCATGTACCAAAACCCATGTGTATGTACTGTGTGTAGGTGTTGAGGGCTGCATGTGTAATGACTGAGGCCTGAGCATGAATGTATAAATGCATTTATATTGCTTTTCCCTCCTCCTGCCTCTGAAGCGTGCATGTTTGTGCGTGTGCATCTTTATTTCGTCTTCCTCTCGGCCTGCTAATGAAATATTTATTTATTTCTCAGAGCGAGGGCGCCGGGTGGCGAGAAACTCAAATGAAATGTCATATCTCATTGTGTCTCCCCGTGAGGAGGAGGGAGGAAGGGGGAATAGGAGAAGAGAATTGCTGCTGAATTATATACGGAGGATTCAGAGGGGAGTGATTACAGGACGAAGAGGGAGGGGATATGAAGAGGAAGACACTGAAAGAGCGACGGGAGGAAGAAGTCATTCATCTCCCATCACTTATTGTGCTGTGTGTCATGTTGCGTCTCTGTAACATCATCAGCCCGCGGTTCTGAGCTTCAGATGTTGAACTCTGACTGTTGTGACTCCTGTTTGCTGTAGCACCCACACTGAAGTGAGCCACAACAACAGTGTTTTAACACAGATAGTCATACTAGAGGGACCAGCTACTGCTTATCTAGTAGTAGCTGTTATCATTGCATTGAGCACGCACGCACGCACGCACGCACGCAAGCACGCACGCACGCACGCACGCACGCACGCACCACACACACACACACACACTAGGCCTCGCCACCAACCCGGAGATCAGAACTTCTTCTACAAACACATGCAACACACTGTACTGCATCCTAACAGAACAGTTTTATTGCCTAAACTTAAAGAAGTTGTAGTTTTGTTGCCTAAACCTAAAGAATCATTTTTGTTTTCGTTCAAAATGTGATGTAACAACGTATTGCTTTTGAGTTTCACTTTAACAACGTAGTAGACGTAGCAGGCCCCTACTTACCCACATCTATGGTGTTTTATAGTGACTGATAACACCTATTTAATGGCTCGACAACAGCTGAATCGGGTGCTATAACGTAAATGGCCTTCAATATGAGTAAAACTCTCTATCAGCCTGCAGTATATCTGTTCTTTCACCTGTATTTAGATCTGACAAAGCAGCACCTTGTCACTAATTGTAAAAATTGCAATATTTTCAAGTAAAAAAAAAAAAAAAAACTTCCTCTGAAATATGGCATTTTAAGGCTAACAAAACTTCTTATCAGACTTTAAGATTTAAGCAATCCCCTCAATATAAGTTACTTTCCTATTTGTAGCCACTCATTCTTGTCAGAGGCCTTTTGTGTGGTATCTTGATGCAGAAGATCTATGCATAATTAACGATGTGTAACAGCCATGGTTAAAATTACAACATGTGGTTAATCTTATGAAGCAGATAGGTATAGGCAATCAAAAGGGTTAGAACAAAGATAACAGTCTGGCTTAAATAGAAATAATGATAATAAAAATAAAATGTATCTTAAGCTACAGACATAATGTAATGTGACCCAGTGGTGCAAGACAAGTTTTTTCTTTAGCACATTTCTGCAACAAAGAAACGCAAAGCGTATTATAAAACATAAGTACATTATAAAAGATAAAAATTAGTGACCTAAACACTTGTTTAAACAGCAAACTGTGGGTTCCTCATTCTTAAATAAAAACAAACTAAAACAGAATAAGACAGGTATAAAATGCAAGACTAAAGGTTACAGTGCGGTGTGAGAAATTGATTATTTGATATAATAAAAAGCAGAAGCAAACAGAAAAGTGTTCAGCGTTGATTTAAAAGAAGAGTGTTGCAGCTGACCTGCAGTTTTCTGAGTTTTTCTTCCAGATATATGGTACATAAAAACTGAATGCTGCTTCTCCATGTTTCATAGCATCACATGATATAACATCATCAGTAAAAATCATTCAACTTTTAGTTTCACACAGGACACAAACACCAGCCCTGAGTAAAAGTCTTGTTTGTTTGACCCATCCATCACCCCGACCTCCCTCCCTTAGTGGACTACTCACTCTGAACACAGCGTTGTTGCTCTCAGCGTCTAATAATGACGTGGATGGGTTTACATTGGAGTTAGGTGACAGCCTGGCTTGGTGTGTCTGTATCAAGACGCCAAGGGCTACTGCCCAGGCATTGTTATTTTGCGCCCTGTGAGTGAGACCAGGCTCAGGGATGGCAATGTTGGTCGGCCTGCCACTTAAGTCCAGATGAAAATCTCAACTACTACTGACTGGATTTCCTGGAAAATGTGTATTTCATCTTCCCCAGAGGATGAATGAGAATCCTAATGGTGGCCATCAGGTTGATATTTGTGTTTCTGAGTGAAATGTCTCAATTTATGTCCCCTCTCGGGATGAACTATAATAACTTCATGTAGCGCCACCATCAGATCAGATATTCTAACTTGTTCAGTGCTTTGGTTTATGACCAAATACCTGCAAAACTAATTAATTCCCATCCGCCTCAGCTGTACTTTGTGTTTAGGGTTAAACTTCATTTTACAGGTCCACAGATTTCATGGTAATTAGGTGATAATTAGCAAGTAATCTATTTGAAATCTGTTTGGAATTAGCGCCAAATTACCCCAATGTTTAACTAAAAATGTATTGAAAACTACTTTATTATAAACATTATTTAATAAATATTTTCTGCTATTTCCCAATAGCTGGTAATTTATTTATTACATCTAATTTATTAGCAAATAACTTCTCGAATAATTTCTTTTAAACCTCCATGGATCATTACATTAGCTACCATAGGCTACACTTTTTTGACAATAAGTCACAATAGAGAGATTTGTGTCTGATTTGTGGCTCCTATTAGTTTTGATTTTCCACCTCCAATGAAGAGCAGCCACTTCTCAAGCTAGGCCCTATTTTAATGATTATATGCTATTTTAGTATATAATTTTTCAATCATGTTTATAATAAAGTGATTTGCAATAAATTTTGAGGTAAATATATTGTAGTGATTTGGCTGTAATTCCAAAGAAATTTCACATAGGTTACTTGCTAATTATCATCTAATTACAAAGAAATTTGCGGACCTGTAAAATGAAGTACCATGTTAATGCTACTTACTACTACTTAGCAAATCCTAGCATGCTAACATACTAAACTATGATGGTAAACGTTACACCTGCTGAACATAAGCCCATATGATGAGGATCGGGTCTCTGCCCCCTCAAGAGTTTCCTAACGTATCCTCTCGCTGATCCTTTCTCACGACCCGACAAGTCTGCGCCGCAGGTGCAAAAACACACCGATAAACAAACAAACAAAAACTGTGAAAACAAACGCCAGCTAATGACGGGACAGCTGCGCTGTGCTCACCAGGGTTCTCTCCATTAGTTAAATGCTTCTTTATGACTTTCCCTGAAGGAGTTAATGTGCTGGGGAGTTTAGAGTGGGAGAGAGGTCACACCTCGGCATTCAGTACGGCTCGCGTCAGGTCTCCATCTGTGTTGAACAAGGCTGTAGATCTACAGAACACACTTAAATCTGCACTACAGGAAGGAAAGTGCACAGTCACCTGCTTGCAGAATGAAGAGTTTAACTATTGCACAGTTGATTTAATTTAATATGATTTCTTTTTTTACTTTTTGTTTTGTTGCTTGTTTGCATGTATATTTTCTGATCTTATGTTTAAGCTAAACGTCAGCTCTGCAGCGAACGACTGGCTGACAGGTGTAAATATTCAGACTCCCAGAGGCACAAGAGCATGACCAAAGAAACCATTTGCAGCTGCACATCAGCTGTGTTCAGAAGCAGGGGGTTGATTACAGGACAAAAATGTGTTAGAAAGTAAAACACAGAGCTGATACTGGGCCGGCATTTCCTCCATCAAAGGTTCAAAAAAAAAAAAAAAAAAAAAAACGTCCACCCTTTAGGATGTTAATATTTCAGTCTGGGTCCACCAATAAAACACCGGGGCTATATTTGGGGCTAAATCGTCAGCCTGAAATGAATTTTGTGGGTAGGAATATTGCTGCGCTGTACTCGCGCCAGGGGCAAGAAATGAGACTGTCACACGTACAATATTCAATAACAAAATCCCATCATCCTCTACTGCAGGCCAGCCCTAAAACTACACCAGTCAGCTCATGACACTTCCTGGAGTTGAAGAAATTATTTGCAGAGAGGTGACGTCTTTCAGTTCTTATCTGGGGAGATCAGACGATCTCATTTATACTTGAGACTATGCTGCTTCAAGATCTCGATATGATATCGAGAGCATTAATATAGCAGCAAAGAGCTATTGTCTATGTAAAGATATAGAGGAGTAATGTCTACCTGAGCAGAGAATGAAGTCACTCTCCCTCTGTGTGTGCTGTAATTCAAGCTCTGTTTGTTGACATATCCAGGCCAATCGTGTGTGCCCACGCCCGGCACTCTAAACTATGTTCATATGGTGGTTACAGCTGATAATAGAAGAGTAGCACCCACCCTCCAGTTTTCCCTCAGGTAAAAACTGTTAGCGCCGTCAGCGGTGTTGCTGTAGTTTTCACTGTTAGCGCTGTTAGCACTGTAAGTTATGAGCAGGGGTGTATTAAGAGAACTGGATACAGCGCTGGAGGCTGGACCCCAGGTTCTCAGTGGCACATGATGCCAAAATGGCTTGACTTCCGACTGGAAAAGTACCCCATGGAGCAGGCGCAGTAGCATCCTCTCGGTCACGTGGCTCAGGTCACGAGGTCAACACTGGCATACGCTGTTTTCACAGCTTGTTAACTCCGCCTCCCAGCCCTTGTTCCAGCCTCCGGCTGGGTCTCATTCACATGAACGGAAGAAGGAAAATAACTCTGGATTCGGCGATTAGTGCATTTTACAAATGTTAGGACCTAATGATTTAGATAAAGACTTTTCGAATGTTCATACTGGGGAGAAGAAGAAGAAGAAGAAGAAGAAGAAGAAGATATTCCTTTATTAGTCCCACGAGGGGAAATTCAATTTTTTCACTCGAACACACACATGCACAAACATGCAACAATGGAGAGATGTCAGAGTGAGGGTGCTGCTCCTGACAAGCGCCCAGAGCAGTTGGGGGTTTGGTGCCTTGCTCAGGGGCACCTCGGCAGTGCCCAAGAGGTAAACTGGCACCTCTCCAGCTACCAGTTCACACTCAGTTCTTGGTCCATGTCGGGACTTGAACCGGTGACCCTCCGGTTCCCAAGCCTACAGACTGAGCTACTGCCCCTTTTTTATATAAATTGCCATAAAATCCGCCATCTGGATCAGCCTTTGGGATTTGATGGGATTTGATCTACAGACATCTCTCTCCCAATGTAAGTCTATGGAGAAAAGTCTTTTTGGGTCCAGTGGCTTGACGTGATGGACAAGTTGCAGTGCCGCAGTTTAGCCACTACAAACAAAGGCATCAACGACTAGCGCTCTTCCTGAGGATGTGGTTACGAGCTGCTGGCTCAGCCGTCGCCATGTTGAGAGCCATGCAGAGGCAATAGAAATGCTTCCAATCTTGCATTTAGCACTGTTTAAGTAGCACAGATTTTTAGTATTATTTAGTATTATCAAAGAGCAGTTGTGAGCTGTATAAAACAGACATTTGGAATCAGATAAAACACAAGTCATGCAAAAGTGGACAAAATCAAATGCAAGCACTCGGACATAACTGGCCAAATCCAATACATAAATAGAGCAAGGAGATATTCTTATTAGTCTGATGTAAGATTAGTTTTACAGCATTTTTAATCATCTTGTTGAGCTTGCCATGTGAAAGCATGCTTACCAAATTCTTTTCTGACCTTTAACGCTTAAAACAAAAGTGATTATTTAATCACCATCAATACTTACAGAGCAGTAAAACAGATAGGATGTAGCCCTGCACTAAAAGCTAAATGAGGTGGTATATAAAACTGAAGGAGTTGTTGCATTTCACCAGTAGCACACTGACATTCATACTTTTTGTTATGTGCTGAATACTAATTAATAAACACAGAGTGGAGGTGGAAAGTGTTCCCTGGAGGTTGGTCAGAAGTTCATCCAGATTTAATTTGCACTCTGTCTCTTTGAAAACACACTACCTCTCTGTTGTTACCAACATCTTCACTGATGTAAGTAGACGGGATGAGAGGAGTGGAGAGAAAACAGTTTGCTCTGCCTTTTTTCACGGCTGCGAGAAGTTTGCATTGTTGGATTGATGTTGACTCTTGTTTGCATGGTTAGCGCTGTTGGTGCAATGAGGAGGCATTGGAATCGCTCCCAGTCTCACATCTAGCACCATTTAAAATACGATTTGAATGCTGTTACTTAATTATTTCAGCCTGACGTGTTCATGTTGACCAGTTTCTTGTTTTTTTTTTTTTTGGTTTTTTTTTGTTTAGCCCTAACTAGTCGTTAGCGAGTCATGCATCCATCCTGTCGACATAGTAATCAGTTGTAACGGAAGCTGATTTAACTCAACATTTTTGTCAGTATGTATAGTGTATGTCAGTATATGAGCTGTTTCTTTAAGTTAACTGACAGCAACTTGTAGGCCAACAGCTGCCCGTTTGATGCCATTTTTCAGTTGCTTTTTTTCATGAATGTGGTTAACTACAGTAGCTATGTAGGATGAGGATGTCCCCATTCTTAAAGCTTTGATTTGTCACTTGTTTCTCTAAATGGAGGAAACAGCCTTTAGTGGGCACAACATTAAACCTGACACAGATTTCATACCGTGAGTCAGACTGTACTGCACTTCTTTTGGAGTCTATATGAGTCTTTGTTTAAAGGCCCCAGTGGAGCTTTAAATGTTGAATTCTAACAAATGAGGGGCCATTATACGCTATATGTTAGATCTTGTGATTAGCTTCTCAGATGCACATGTGTGTAGTTTTTCAATGAAATCACCCTCTCAGGTAAAGTCTGCTGTAAGGGACTATTTTGCATTAAAAGACACACAACAGCCCTCATTCAAAAATACATGAAGACACCAGATTGAAATGTTTAGTCCCGCTGTTCGGTAAAACAAAGTACAGTGTGTTGTTTTCTGTTTGATGACATATGCTGGTGTCTTACCTCATGAATAAAGTGAGGTTTATAGTAACGCTATACGCAGAAGGCTGGCCGGCCTCAGTCTGGTGTGTAATAGCAGCAGGCGTGTGGGAGTGTTTAATGGAGAGTGGAGTCATTTGCGCTTTTTAATGATGATTAGAGGAGGAAATTGGCTCAGATTTACAGTGTCACCACCGAAACAGAGGAGGGAGAAAATAGAATAAAGGCCTCTAAATTGTCTGACTTGTGTGTGTGTGTGTGTGTGTGTGTGTGTGTGTGTGTGTGTGTGTGTGTGTGTGTGTGTGTGTGTGTGTGTGTGTGTGTGTATGCGCACACAGGTGTGAGACAGAGAGAGAGACCCGTAACGTACGACTGACCCCCCTCACAACACCCATCCACCCACACACCTCCACACCTCCACTTCCAGAGGAAATGTATCACTTAAACCAACTGCAGCTCAGCTCACAGAACCTAATGAATCTGGACTCAATTTTACGCCTAGCTGCCCTTCCAACTGACACACACTCCCTCTCACACACACTTAAATACTGAGGCAGTCTTACCTATGGCTGGGTGGTAGTCTTTGTGACGTAGAGAGGACATTGGAACAGTGTGATTATGGCACTGATTGGCAGAAGAGTCTTTTCTGTCTTCTCATCAACACTTTATTCTCCTTTTTGACCTCTCCATTATCCGACGAAACCCTCCTGACACGCTGCACTGTACCGCGCTGCCTCTTCATGGTCCTTTATCTCTTTTCTTCTTAGACCTCTTGGTCCCACATTTTTTTCCCTATGCTGATTGTGCTCGGCCCAAATGCCAAATTATTAGAGTGAAGCAAAAGTGCAGTAAAAGGAACTGAAGTTGTTTTTTTACATTTACAAAATGCACAGGCTCTTGTCCATGACATGTTTTTCTTGCAAAGAAAAAGCCTGATATTCAGAGTAAAATAGACCTTATTTAGTTTACTTTGCTTTCTAGGTACTGTAGATATTTGACATCAGACTGAACTGCAGTGGTGGAAGGTAATGAAGTACTGAAGTAAGTGCTTAAATACGATTTTGAGGTACTTTACTTGAATATTTCCATTTTATCCTACTTCATACTTGAATTTCGTGATATTTTAGAGGGAAATATTTTACTTTTTAATTTGGATTCCAAAGCCATAGTTATTTTTGTTATTTAACCCAAACTATGACCTTTTCCAAAACCTAACAAAGTAGTTTTGTTGACTAAACCTAACTGTGAAGATGGTTTATTTTGAAAAGACCAGAGGGGGAAACTTACACATGCATATGTCACTGGACGTTCATGGAAAACACATGAAAAATGAGGAATAACTTTTTATTAGATATCATATGAACCGTTGTATGCGTAGCCCCACTTAAAGCTGTTCTTACAAAGCTGTAATTAGCTTGTTTTTTTTCTACAGGATAAACAACTGCTGATGGATACAAAAACCTATTTGAATTGCTGAGAAAAAAAAATTGTAGATGTGTCAAAATGACTTCTCTGACTTCTCTGACACAGCTTAGTAACGTCAGCAGTCAACTCAGGGTTGTTCTTAGACAACCGTTCACCAGATAACACAAACCTTTTTGAATCACTGACAACATTTGAGATGTGGGCGACTGAGAGTTTTTTTAAACTACATATCCCATTTTTAAATGTTAATTGTGAATATTTTAGAACAAAACTCTTCAGTTTGGTGAAAACAAGCTGCTGAACTGGTCTCCCACCTCCACTGAGGCCTTTGAGAGAAAAGCTCTTCAAAATGTTTTTTTTTAATGACATTTAGTGTGAAATCACTCAAACAATTTTGATCATAGATAAAAACTTGAGAGGAGAGCAACCCTTAAAATACAGGTCTGTTATGATTCCCACAAACCGACCAAAATGTCTCTCTGAAACACAGAGACTCACGACCACATACACTGTAATTCTGAAGATGAGCTGTGCAGCTTTTTCTTTTGGTGGAGAGCCATTGCATGCATTTCTCTATTAAGATATGTAAATTCATAATCTCTCAAATACCCATTTTTACATCCATTTCTGTCTGTCATTCAAACAGCCTTCATTCTCCCCTTCTGTCGAGCGTCTTTCTGCCTCTGTCTGGTGGTTTGTGTGTCTATCTGTCTGCTCCGTGGCCCTCTCCCCTCTGCCTCCATCCAAACAGCAAACGCCAAAGACGGAGACGTGTCTCGTCCCTAAAGGCCAATTGTCAGGCATAATTACCATCAGAGAATTAGAGGTTGAAAAAGCAGATTAGATTAGAGCGTGCGTTTCATTCCCCCCCCTCTCCTCTTCTTTTTCCATTGTTCCTCGGCACTCTTTATTTTTCTCATTATTATAGAATTAAAGAAGAAAGAAATGGAAAATTAAAGAAAAAATAATGTTGGAAAAAGAAAAAAAAACAGCAAGAAAAAATAATAGTTTGCATTAAGGCTGCAGCTGACAATTACTTTTATAATTTGTCCATCATTTTTGCTATTGTTTAGTGTAAAAAATATCTTAAAGTGACAAATGCCACTTAACACTTTCCTAGAGTCCAAGGCGACATCTTTAAATGTCTTGTTTTGCCTGAATAACAACACTGACACCAAGAGATATTCAATTTAATATGGTAAAGATAAGTGAAAAGCAGCAAATCCTCATATTTGGGGAAGCAAGAAGCAAAATGTCTGCTTGATTGATGATTCATTAATTACCAGAACTAAATTTTTTTCTGTCCATCGACTAATGTATAGAGCTGTCGAAGTTAATTCAATAATAACGCGTAATTCATTTTAACGCCACTCATTTCTTTAACATTTTAATGCAACTTGCGATTTTTAATTCATCTCTTAATCTCTTGTTTGGCTGCGCTTCGATCTTTTGGAGTTTGTAGCGAGCTCACAAAACTAGATGACATGAGGAATCCATCGGTACCAACCATGTCATACTAGCTTGTTGTGAGGGAGGTTAAATAATGCTTCAAACTTATGCTAAATTTTGGCATTTTCAAAGGGGTCCTTTGACCTCTGACCTCAAGATATGTGAATGTAAATGGGTTCTCTGGGTACCCACCAGTCTCCCCTTTACAGACATGCTCACTTTATGATAATCACATGCAGTTTGGATCAAGTCATAGTCAAGTCAGCACACTGACACACTGACAGCTGTTGTTGTCTGTTGGGCTGCAGTTTACCATGTTATATTTTTTTATGCTAAATGCAGTACCTGTGAGGGTTTCTGGACAACATTTGTCATTGTTTTGTGTTGGTAATTGATTTCCACTAATAAATATATACATACATTTGCACTTAGCAATATATTTGTCCACTCCCATGTTGATAAGACTATTAAATACTTGACAAATCTCCCTTTAAGGTACATTTTGTACAGATAAAAAATGTATGATTAATTGTGTTTAAATATTTTAATTGATTGAGAGTCCTACTAATGTATTTATCTACTAATCATTTCAGCACTAGTTTGTATTAAAGTTGGATACAGCTCAAGCAAGTGCTTACACTCAGCTGCCAGTTTAACAGTTGAACTGGCATGTTTCTATTATTTTGTCCCCTTTTATATCATTGAGTCGAGGCTAAATAAACAGAAACACTTCTCTGTATAATGCAATACGGTTCAACAGCAGCACAAACTGCATCAAAGTGACCACAGTCGAATCAACACCTCTCTAAAAGCCTGAAATCTCTATTTTTCATCCACACATTTAAAAATAATTACAGCCTCATGTCGTGTCAGTTACATGTATACATGACCTCGGAAACTTTCATGCGTCATTAAAAATTTTTGTAACAAGATTGATTTTCTGCATTTTTTCGCATCTGTCAACAGCCAAAAGAGATTGATGAAACATTGATGATCGTTCACTGATGGACAGCTCTGTAACATCGATAGCACTTCAATTTAACTACAAGTACAAGATTTGACTTTGCTAGATGTAATATGTTTTAAATCAATTCAGAATTTGATACCCACAAATGTTGATCACGACATTGACATGGGTTACCATGGTTACACATCTCCAACCGACAAGGAGGCTCTCAGGAAGACATAAATTACAGCACAGTGCGTCACAATAGATCCATGCTACTGTTTATTCATATAGAAGTTCGTTGAATTATGATAGTACACATACTTAGTATGTAGTATAGTGCATAGTGTGTGACTTTGGATGTGCTGTGTTACCCAAACTTAACTTCTTGGGAAAAAGGATTTTTATTTTGAAAGGACACTATGCAGGTAATGAGGATCTAATGACACACTGTCCCTGACACATCCAAAAGTAAGCAGGTTTGCGTTGGTCTGTGATGCTGAGGGGCACTGACATAGCAGCGATATTTGAACTGGGAGTGAGAATGTGTTGATCGGATTTAAAAAAAAACGCATATGAAAAATACAAACTTGGTGTGCAAAGACCGTAAATGGTTTCAACCAAAAAATAAACATTATAACCTTGATGATTTATTGCTAGACTGTTGTATTATATTGTTAGCACCTAATAAACCAGTAACAGAGTGTAAATACTTTAAAGTACAGAGAGACACATACAGACACACACACTTATTGATTGACTGGGTAAACCTTCAATAAAGCTCCCCCCTCTGCAGCCGTCCACCCTCCTCCAGACACACAAGCTGCATTAAACGCCAACCCACACACACACAAACACACACACACACACTTACACTCTCTCTAAAGCTGCAACACGACCACAAACAAGCGTAGTGCGACTGTGTTTGATAGAGTAAAGACTAAAGCTCGATTTGGTTCTTTGGCACCCTGGAGTTTGGATCCTGTCCCCGCTCTTTGGCGATCCTCTGCCATCTTTGCCTTGCCAACGCTGTCGTTCTCTTTCTTAGGCACACACACACACACACACACACACACACACACACACACACACACACTCACACACACAGAGCATGCCAACTGTTACACTATCCAAGCCAGAATGACCATGTGTTGTTGTATCCTTCTAATGTCTCCATCATAACAGCAGCGCTTCTAATAGCACTTGATCACTTCTTCTATGACACCACACGGTTTCTTTTCTTTTCTAATATTCTCCGCTGTTATTCAGATCAATAGAGGCTGACATCATTACAATGCAGCAGGCCGATCTTTGCTCACACACACTTGCCCACACACACACACACATGCACACATACCTCCTAGAATCAACACAATAATTGAAATATTTTCAACCTGATTAGGTCTGGCCTGCTGGCTGGGTCGGTTGCTAGGGCTGTGCTCCCTGGTTGCTAGGGGGAGTAAATCATCTGGCATTATTTGATTTCTGTTCCAGATATGAAACCGTTACCGCGGCGATTAAATGTCTCACAGCTTAGACACCTTGAGGGGGGGAAAAAGACTGAGGAAGAGAAAAGGGAGAGAGATTAAGTTGAGGAGGGAGGGAGGGGAGGAGAAACCCCTCGTGAGAAAGAAATATGAGAAAAGGTGAGAATGATAATGCCTAAATACAGAAATCCAGAGTGCGTGTGAGAGAGAGAATAACAGGGTAATAAGGATGAAATGTTTGCCTGCACTTCCTAGTCTCAGTTGGCTGTTCTTTCCTCCTGACGACTGACAGGTTAGGGTGTGCACATGTGTGACGACGGCGTGTTTATGCGAGCATGCGTGAACGGTTTCCGATGGCGATGACAGGCACTGTGCTGTGTGCGTGCTCACGGAATTGTTGATATAGAGATGTCTGCAGAGTCACGGTGAGGGCGCAGGGATCCGCCTACACATGGGAGCTGTGGGCGCTCTCGAATGTTTATAAAACACAAACTGAACCAAGTACTCCCACTGGAACACACGTTATACACAGAAGGAGACGAGCACAGAGACGAGAAAAGACAGAGTGAAGGGAAATGACTGTCACTGAGGGATGCTGTTCTCCTTGCTTCTAAAATGTGATTATTTAGTGAGTAAATGGTTCCATGCAAACATGTATGTGTTTATTACTTATTATCTGAAAACTCAAATAAGACTCACTTCATGTTCTATAATGTTGTCATGGTGCATAATGCTAGAATTTCAGTGTATCTGTCGTACCTGCACTCATTCCTAGTGATGTAACGATGCATCGATATGGATAAATATTTTGATTCACTGATCAACAATCCAATATCGTCAATGCAAAGTGAAAATATCTATAAATATCATCTTTAAAGTGTCAGTCTCAAAGATTTTCATTGAAAGGTTCAGTCTGCAGGATCTGGCAGTAGTTAACGATGAGGTGAGGAGATTTCAACCAACTGAAGTCTCTCCCGTGTACCAAACGCGTTGGAGAACTACGGTGGCCGACGCAAAACATGAATGGCTCTCTCTCTAGAGCCATCTAGAGCCGAGACAGTGTGTGTACGTTAGGCTTGTTGTGGTGGTGTTGCCGGTGTTACATAGTGGTGAGGCACACACTGATTACATTATGTGACCACTGCCCCCACTGTCATTTTGTTTTTTGTTTTTTTTTTTTTTTTTTTTACAGAAATAAAACCCATTTAGCTCATTTTGGCATGTCAGGACCGTGTTATCAATAGAAAGTCAGACACCGGATGCTGCAATCTGAAAGTGAACGCATCTTCTCCATACAGAGTCTCAGCTCGGAGTAGCAGGTGTCATATTTCACACACAGGATGATAGAGAGTTGACAGACGGAGAGATGGCAGAGGATTTGGTGTCGATGTGAAAAGCAAATGCATATTTGGCAATATTTCATATTTAAACCAAATACTATAAGAGAACCATAACATTGATGAGGGGGGTGGCGAATTCATAACCGCTGTGCACGGCGCAGGGCGCCTGCTAGACCTTTGCAACCCTGCAGCAAAAGCTGGACTGAAGAGGCCAGACACAAGAAAGCTGCACACACTGACCGTCATCTTTTCTTGTAAAATATCCAGTATAATTGTGGGAAAATTTCCTCACCGTCACATCCCTTGTGTACGTAAGAAGTGAGTGGTGAAGCAAGAGAGAGAGAGTGCCGGCCGCAGGAGTGAGTAACGTTACCAAATCTGGCCCAAGCAGGAAAAGTTTGAGTCTGGTTTGTCCATTCTGGGCTACTATTGAAAAAAATGATGGACTTTGTGGAGAGGTCCTGCTCCTATGTAGGTAAAAAGGTAACAACACAACAGTTCTTATTTTAAGGTGATTAAAATATACTTTATACTTTATTTTAAAATTCCCACTTTATATTTGTTCCTCTTGTTAAAAATAATTGGTGTTTTTTCATTTAAATGTCTTGAAGAGACAGTTATAAAGTAGTCAAGTCAAGTCATATTTTAGTTCCTTTTTGTGAGTTGATGTAAATTTAACTGATTGTGTTGGTATGATCTTGACTCATATCGACCGCAGGCCCCTGAATTGAATCAAATCAAAATTGTATCATGGCAAACAGAGTGTTTCAGACGGAGGGTGAAAAGCAGCGAGAGGAGCAACAGCAGGCCGACGACCCTCTTTATGGAGCCGGGAATGAAGACTGGAGTTGATAAGCAGAAGCAGACACTGTTAGCTAACTGGCTAACAGTGTCTGCATATAGCTGATCTTGTTTGCATAATGAGGCAGAAATGCATAAAGAACTGTAAAAATAAATGTATGAAGAAAATCATACAGAAATAAATAAGTTTGGGGAAATTGTTAAGGGGTGAAATGCAAAGAGAGTGGCACTCGGAGATCGCGGACCTCCGCCAAGGTGCCGGAGTATGATTGCCCCCCCTTTCTGTTCAGTCTGCGTCATCATCCACATGTATTTTTGTTGATGTTGAGATCAGCTGTACGTAGCAGGGCTTCATTCAAAACGGGCAGAAACAAAATAAAAGTCGCCTAAACCGTCGTTGTTACTCTTTCCAACAATCACCAAATGTGCTATGGTCAAACTCAACTCTAATTTCACGGAGTCTGATGTGAAAATATGGCAACTCTACAGTTGCCCGCCCTACCCTACCCCACCCCACTGGCGTCATCAGCGCCTCATAGCATGTGTTATACCCAGTGGTCTTCATGTTATGGCGCATCGGAGTCAATTTAAAAATTCCTGAATCCTGAATGTGCCACACCCCACCTCTCCAAAATATTTAATTCAAATCCATCACAAACTTGTGTAGTAATCCTACTAAAAGACAAACAAACAGACAAACCAGTGCCGTTGAAAAATAAATATAAAACTAATAAAATCCATCCATCCATCCATCGTCAACCGCTTGTCCCGTTAGGGGTCGCGGGGGGGGCTGGCATTGGGCGAAGGCGGGGTTCACCCTGGACAGGTCGCCAGTCCATCGCAGGGCACATAGAGACAGACAACATATAGACAGACAACCATTCACGCTCACATTCACACCTACGAGCAATTTAGAGTCATCAATTAACCTAAACAGCATGTCTTTGGACTGTGGGAGGAAGCCGGAGTACCCGGAGAAAACCCACGCTTACACGGGGAGAACATGCAAAGTCCACACGGAAGAGTCCCAAGCTGGAATCGAACCTGCGACCCTCTTGCTGTGAGGCGAGAGGGTCTAATAAAACTAATAAAATGTAAATGCTAAATATATAAATAAACATTGAATCCATTATCATCCATTCATCCATTATCTGTAGCCGCTTATCCCATTCAGGGTCGCATGGAGGCTGGAGCTGATCCCTGCTTACATTAGGCGAAGGCGGGGTTCACCCTGGACAGGTAACCAGTCTTATCACAGGGCACATAGAGACAGACAACATAGAGACAGACAACCATTCACTCACATTCACACCTACGGGACATTTAGAGTCAACAATTAACCTGCATGTATTTGGACTGTGGGAGGAAACCGGAGTACCCAGAGAAAACCCACAGTAACACGGTGAGAACATGCAAACTCCACACAGAAGAGTCCCAAGCCGGATTTGAATCTCCGATCGTCTTGCTGAGAGGCAACAGTGCTAACCACTGCACCAATGTGCAGCCCTAAATATTAAATGCAAAAATAGATACATTTAAAAATGTATAAAAATAAATACATTAAAAGGGAATATTAAACAGAACAGTAATTAAATAGGCAAATTAATACAAATTAAATTAAAAAATATGTCACATTTTATTAGTTAAATTCTACATTTATTTATCAAGTCATTTATTTATGTATTATTTTGCCAGGTTCCGTCCTCCATAGGGAGGGATCCAGTGTCAGCACGGGCAGCCTCAATCCGACCGCCTACCTACAACCTCGGGATGGTAGATGCTGTAAATGCAACGCTTCATGCACTCAAAAAAAAATGTATAAAATAAAATAAGAAATGTTGACATTAGGTAGCAATTGACTTCAAGTAGAGATTCCATACGTTTGTGACCACAAAGTTAATTTGTAGGAGACAGGGTTAAGCACACACATTGTGCACATTTTTCCGGTGAAATGTTAAATTCTTCCAGTCATCTCTCCTCTCAGCATTTCATGTTGTTCATGTTGACCTCTCACAGGCCGCATGAAGCCAGAAAGCCCTGTCTGATAGGATTACAGCAGTAAGCGCTTGTATTTGTATGTAGCTGTCTCTGGCTGCCTTTCTGCCTCCCCCTCCTCCTCTCTCTCTCTCTCTCTCTCTCTCTCTCTCTGTTTCTAACTGAGTAGTGAACATGGTTGAGTAATATAAAGCTACTTGAACGCGCTGTCAGATGGAGAGATGAAAATGAAAGAGGAGGAGAAATGATTGTGTACCACTCACAGCACTCCACATGAAGAGCTCCCAGACCGTTTTATGTCAAGCACCCCCAAATAGTTCTGTATTTGATCACGGACCCCCTTTTCATAAGTTTGTGTCCTTACCCCACATTCATAATGTCAGCTGCCTGGTTGATGGGTTGCTCTGCTCTGACCAGCCTGGCGTGAGAGGCTCTGATTTTAACAGCATCGTGGTCGAGTGTTTTTGCTGCAGTAGTACAGCCTCATCCAGTCTTCTTTAGCAAAACTGTAATTAAACTGTGAGCTACAACTGCATTCATGCAACTGTTTCCCAATGCTTTTTTTCCCCAAATAAGAGAAATAAATATAGAATTTTGAATGAGCAGAGCTACTGTGTCATGAAATTAAATCACGGAAACAAAGAAAGTGTGAAAATCTGATTGGCTGAGTGAACACAAACTGTTCAGCCAACTTGTCTGCAAACTTTTCTCAGCCGACGAGCTTGTTAACCCTCCGACCTCCCTCTCATCGCTCACTCAGCTCAATCAGAAATTAATGGACTTGTAGTGACTTGCTGATCGTGTTGTTTGGAGTGTTAACAGGAGGTTGGGAGCTGAACCGGGGAAGGCTTTTGTTGTTGGCTTGACGCAGGATTAAGTAATTATGACTGAAGGAAGGATAAGTAATCAAGAGGCTTCCTAAAGCATCCTTTATTTTAAAGAAAGTGTCCTGCCAAACCTGTAGCCAATGAAGTGAAATCTGAACTGTATTGACCACACAGTGGATAAACCAGGGCTGAGTCTGCTATTGAAAATCTGTCGGGGAGAGGAACTCCCTTAACAGGCCTTTTTACATGTGCAAAACCCTATATAACACACTAAATGAAAGGGATAAAAGCATAATGGGTCCTCTTTAAGTTGAATTGATTCTGATGCAGTGTTGACAGATTTAACTGACACCAAAATAGCCCAGTGTGTTTTCTGTTGTGTAACATTAGTATAATTAGGCAAACTCGCTGTGAGTACAATAATGATGCAAAAACATATCTTCTTTTGCTTTTAGGTATTTTTTTAAATGTTCCTTTAAACATAAAAAGTCTTTACTTATTTGATATGTTATCACAGAAATGATTGAATGAGGGCTTTCCTTTTTATGTATTTAGTTTTACAGGAGTTTTAGTGTGTTTTTGTTAGGGACAGGTATAATATCTCAAAAGCTACATATACATACAAAACAAATGGCTGCAGTACTGTGTAGGAATGGCCATAATATTTAATATTTAATCTACAAACTACTTAAGTGAAAAATTTTTGTGGTTCACTAACTCAAGAGTTGCATGTTGCAATTCATGCTGCCTCTTTTTTGGTAGTGATACAGATTAAAAAAAAAAAATACAGCTAAAACTGAAATTTCTGTTTGTTTTTATTATTTTTAACCAGGAAATATCATTTCAATTTAACATATTTCACATACGGTCGCTGTGTCACACTCCCTAGACAAGAGCGAACGGCTGATAGTAACGTGAAAGTGAAACGTAACACACGATACATGAACAGCGGTTTCCTGGATGAAAGTCCTGTGTTTGTTAGACCTATCCACCTCCCCTCCTGCCCGCACGGTGTTTAAACCACCTCACTACATTTCCGGTTTCTGAACGTTTACTGCTGCTGCGGATGGGTTTGCATTACAGTTAATTTAAAGCCCTGTGCGTCTCATACTGGTGTTACAGGTTGCCTTGTGTGTCGGTATCTAAAGACCCAGATACACCAAGCCGACATCACAGAACTAGCAGCAAGGACAGCGGACATGCAAGCCGCTGTTATAATATGTACCTGAGACAAAGTGGTGTTTGCCCACCATTTTCACATCACTCAGCGCCATTCCAGATGGCCATGTTGTTGTGAAAATATCTGTGAATTGTACTAGCAGATGAGGTGAAGAGGTTGCCTTTACTCGTTGGCTTGCTCTCCTCACATCTGTTTCTCTTCTAGTGCTCTGATTTGTTTAAGCTGAACAGCCAATCAGTGATGTCTCTCATCAACAAGCCCCGCTGAATCGGCTGAAAGGCCCCCAACATGGACAGTCTAGAGCCGGCGGTGCGGGACACGCCGCCAAAACTAGGCCAGCAGACGCTCACTGACAGCCGCAAACTGTCCAACAGCCATGACGAAGCCTCGGTAGTTGACAGCCTGGGAATGAGAATGAGTTTGGTGAAGTGTCTTAAACTCACCAGAGATTTTGCACTTAAAAAAACAATAACATTTGGCTTTCAAAAAGCTGATGATTTCCCAAAATCACAGCCTCATGCTTTCACTACCACCGATCAGTTTACACTGGTGTAGTTACACAACACAATTCACATGCACTGTACTCGGTGTATAAACATAATTTCAGATGAAATGATTTCATTTTTTTTGTATT
Organism: Pterois miles; assembly: GCA_947000775.1. Classification (NCBI taxonomy): domain Eukaryota; kingdom Metazoa; phylum Chordata; class Actinopteri; order Perciformes; family Scorpaenidae; genus Pterois; species Pterois miles. The sequence continues at coordinate 675,854 of CAMQGK010000647.1, forward strand.
TCACATAATCTAAGAGCTTGTAAACCTTAGATTTTCTGGTATGTTGCAGTTAATGACAACAAAGCAGCATCTGTGTTTTGCTTCCCTCCATTGATGTAATATTAGTCACACTTTAGGGGGAGCTGGCTAACTGCAGTGAAAAGGATCATAGGGGGTTTCTGGCGGAGAGTACACTACTCTAATTGCCTTAAACCTGTTTCTCCTTTCAACCAGTCAATACGCCTGCAGTGTGTGTGCGTGTGCGTGTGTGCGTGTGCGTGTGTGCGTGTGTGTGTGTGTGTGTGTGTGTGTGTGTGTGTGTGTGTGTGTGTGCATGCGCCACTGGTCAATAAAGCGTGTGCTAAGAGGCAATTGGTTGTTTTTCCTCAACTTGACACGTTGCAGTCACACTTTCAGGTAAACACACACACACACACACACACACACACACACGCTACGAGGTAAACGGTATTGATTGTGTCCTGTTTTCAACTTATTTTCCCTATAACCCCTCAGAGCTCAATCACACTCGCTGACGAGCGTGGAGAGTCTCTTAAATCACACCCACATGCAAACACAAACATGTATTCAGAAGCGCAAACACAAAGCGCTGTTGTGAATGCTATTTGTTGACCCCAAATGAAAAATAGATGATAGAAAATTTCCACTGATGACTTGAATTATTTACTTTTAAAGCCCCTCTTACTGAAGCGACGTGTTCAGTGTTGGTTTAGTTCCTCCCCGCTCCAGTGATGTTTGGATCGGCTGAACAGTACAAATGGTTCAGTGTTTTTATTTCAACCTGGTCAGTAAATCAAAAAGTTTTTCATTTTAAAGGCAACTTCAGTATTTGTACAACCTCTTCCTGTATTTTTTTGTAGTTTTAGTTTTAGTTCTATTTTGTACAGTTATGAAAAATGTTGTCACCAAGATAATTGCAGAAATTAACAAACTGTGACTGTCTGACCCCTTGTATTCCTCACCTCCATCTCTGCAATCAACTTGGTATGTAAAATATTATAAAATAATATTTATTATTTATTTATATTATAAAATATTATAACTGTTATGAATTATTGTAAAATTTAAGTTTTCTCTAATATTGTCCCATTTGATGAAGATGAGAGATGCTGGTAACATGCACATGATTGTGATGTTTTAAGGCTCAAAAACACATAAATCTGTATTTTATTTACTGTACATTAATCACAACTCAGTGATCTTAGGAACCAAGTATTTTAGTTGCCTAACTCTCTAACCAGGCTTTAACCAGAGTTTAATTTAACCATGCAGTTGCCATGTATAGATATTATAGGTTGGCATTTGGATATAGAGAAATAGCGATGCCGTTGGACTTAATATGGGGTTTTGCAGAATGTCTTGTCTAGTGATAAGATTGGTCAAGTCAGTCGTATAGTGTCACCTGAGTATTTATTTCCACAGAGTGAAATATAAACTCACCGGCCACATAGTTAAGTACACCTAGCGAGTAAAAGGTTGGACCCCCTTGGTCCATACTGACATGATAGCATCACACAGTTGCTGCAGATTTGTCCATCTATGATGCAAATCTCCCACCACATCCCAGAGGTGCTCTACTGGACAGAGATCTGGTGACTGTGGAGGCCGTTGGAGTACAGTGAACTCATTGTCATGTTCAAGAACCCAGTCTGAGATGATCTGAGCTTTGTGACATGGTGCATTATCCTGCTGGAAGTAGCCATCAGAAGATGGGTACACTGTGGTTATAAAGGGATGAACATGGTCAGCAACAATACTCAGGTAGGCTGTAGCATTTACACAATGCTCAATTGGTACTAAGGGGCCCAAAGTGTATCGAGAAAATATCCCTCACACCGTTTCACCACCACCAGCAGCCTGAACCGTTGATACAAGGCAGGATGAATCCATGCTTTCATGGTGTTTCGTCAGACCAGGCAGCGTTTTTCCAGTCGTCTGTTACCCAATTTTGGTGAGCCTGTGTAAACTGTAGTCTCAGTTTCCTGTTTTTAGCTGACAGGAGTGGCACCCGGTGTGGTCTTCTGCTGCTGTAGCCCATCTTCTTCAAGGTTCCATGTATTATGCATTCAGAGATGCTATTCTGCATTCCTTGGTTGTAATGAGTGGTTATTTGAGTTACTGTTGCTTTTCTATCATCTCCAACCAGTCTGCCCATTCTCCTCTGACCTCTCACATCAACAAGGTATTTTCGTCCACACAACTGCCGCTCACTGGATATTTTCTCTTTTTCGGACCGTCCTCTGTAAACCCTACAGATAGTTGTGCATGGCAATCCCAGCAGATCAGCAGTTTCTGAAATACTCAGCCCGTCTGGCACCAACAACCATGACACATTCAAAGTCACTTAAATCCCCTTTCTTCCCCGTTCTAATGCTCGGTATAAACTTCAACAAGTTGTGTTGACCATGTCTACATGCTTCAATGCATTGGGTTGCGGCCACGTGATTGGCTGATTAGCTATTTGTTTTAACAAGCAATTGTACATACAAAACAGGTGTACCTAATAAAGTGGCCAGTGTAAAGGAATCTGTATATAAAAATGAACTGCACTCTGCAGAGACAGAGATCCACATAGGAGAGAGATGTTTTTTATGGGTTGGTTCACCTGAATTACAAAAGTGGTATCTAGTGGTGCAGTTTTTTGCTTTATCTTCTGAGATTTTGAGATATCTGTCTCTATTTCTGCCTTCACCCCAACATAATGGAGATAAAGTTATACTTGAAGAATATACCAACAAAACCACCATGGGTTTCCAAACGTTTCTCTGACTAATCCACAGACCTCTCTATTATATGTATAATACTCACTGTAACTGTCAGTAACACTTCATTTTACAGATCCCCAAATTTCATAGTAATTAGGTGATAATTAGCGAGTAAGCAGCAATTACTGCCAAATTACCCCAATATTTATTAATTATTTATCAAAAACTGCTTAAGTGTAAGTTATGGACATTGTTTAATAATGATGCTCTGCTATTAAAAGAATGCAGAGTTGATTGATAAGCTTTATTTCCATGTCTATTGGTAAATAGATATTTAACAAATAAGGTCTTTGAACTTTCTTAAACTGACATTAGCTACCAGGTTACATTTGTGTAGACAATAAATCACAATAGTGAGATTTGTGCCCGCTTCTCAAGCCTAAGAGCCCGATTTTAACGATTATATGCTATTATGCTATATGCTATGCTGTAATTTTGGCATAACTCCAAAGAAATGTCAAAGAGGTTACTTGCTAATTATTACCTAATTACTATGAAATTTGCAGACCTGTAAAATGAAGTGTTACCTAACTGTCTACCAGAGAAGAAGAAATAGAAATAATCCTTTTATGAAAACTGTCCAAAGTAACGGCTCCATTGTTTCTGATGCACTGAGCACCACAAGCCTCCACTGTATTGGGGCAGAAATCTCAGGAAATATGTAGGAATTGGCATGAAACTCGAACCTGTTGAATAGCGATGGTTTACAATGAAATATGACAGAGTTGCACTATTACTCCTCACTGCCAGTAAGGCAGTAAGGACTGCCTGTAGTGTGAGCTTTGACACCCTCGTAGCGTCCAAGAATAAATAATTAGTGGAGTTGGCAGCGGAGAAGATGGGGCACAGAGATGTCATTATTTACGCCAGATTATAGACACACACCCACACATTGACTCACACATGCATGTACATTACCTACTCACACAGACGTGTTTGCAGATGTGGGTGATGAGCAGCTTTTGATTTGGCAGCTGCCCTCAGACGCTTCCAGAGTCCACTTCACACGCTGTAGATGTTCACTGGTTTGCTCTTGAAGTTTTTCCTCCATGCTTAGCCGCATGAGCGGCGTGGCTGTAGGGCTGTAATATCTATCTGCCCGTCTGTCCAGACTATCAGACTATCTCAACAACTATTGGATGGATTGCTGTGCAATTTAGTATTCAAAGTTCCCAGAGGATAAATCTTTGTTGATCCTCTGACTTTTCCTCTAGCGCCACCATCATGTTGATTTTTTTGATTTTTAGTCAAATGTCTTAACGACTATTGGATGGATTATCAACTCTGGTGGTTCTCAGACTTTCATCTATCGCCATCAAAACTTCAATCTGACCAGTAATTTGGTTTATCACTAAATAGCTGCAAAACTGAACTAAACATCCTCATCAGCTTCAGCTGTACTTTGAGTTTAGTGCTAATTAGCAGTCATTAGCATGCCAACATGCTAAAATAAGATGGGTGAACATGGTAGACATTATACTCATGGATGTTTAAAGAGAAGTGGATATTGCGTTGGAGGCGGGGCCCCGTTCATTCCTATAAAAGTTACTTGATGGTTCATGAAGTCAAAGTGGCTCCAGATCTTCTGGGGTCTTCCAGGTCTTACTGGGCCCTACACCTATACGTAGTGTGTGTGCAGTTTATTTATCAGTGAATAAATGTTACGAGGCTACAACTTCCTGTCTCTGTGCTGGTTCTCTCTTAAAGTGGACCAGCTTTTCTCCTTAAAGTGATGAGCTGCTCCTCTGTTTTTCTTAGCTTTTTAATTAATTATTATGATTTCATTTAGCTTTTTTAACCAATAAAAAATGCTTAATGTCAGTTATTGGTTAAGCTGATAATATTAACATCCCTACTGAAAGGTGATTATGGATTTTTTGGCCAATGATGCCAAAAACATTCTGCCGACTGCAGGTTTAAGTCTTGACAACATACAGATTAGCATGAGATTAGCTCAGAGTTGTGAACAAATTTTGCTTTTAGTACAGCTCTTTCATTTTAAAACGGGTATATTGTTCACATTTTTGAAGCATTGTTTCATGTTGTTATTGTAATTTTTCTATTCTATATTTAGGTTTTCTTGACTTTGCAGTACTTGGTTTTATTTTTATTTTCTCTTACTGTGTTTATTGTTATGCACCAAAACACCAAGAAGATGTCATTTTTTATATTTATCTGCACATTCCCAGGAAAATGGCAGGATGCACGTGCACACAGCTCCTCAGTTCCTTTCACTTTGGTTAAAACAATGTTTAGTTTTTCAGAGGTTACGAGGTGTGCCTGCAAATCTGACAAAAGGAAAGACATTTTAATCATAGCTAAAGAAATAAAATCCTCAAGAGCACCATCACACTGAGTGCACACACTTGTTTTTATTAGTCACTTGACAAGCAGATGATATGATGTTCAGCACCACTTTAATGACCAGCGGTGTGTGTGTGTGTGTGTGTGTGTGTGTGTGTGTGTGTGTGTGTGTGTGTGTGTGTGTGTGTGTGTGTGTGTGTGAGTGAAATACTTTAATAATCCTCTAGTCTCTTGGTTTCTTTCTCTTTCCCTTCTTTCCTCTCCTTCTTTCTCTCTTCTCTCACATTTTCAGATCTTCTTTCCTAACACATCACCTCTCTGTGCCGCTCTGTTCTCCTCTCCACCTCCCCTCCACCGCCGACTGCCCCACCCACACCCTTCTAACTCATTTCAAGTGGACATCCAGACGTTTGTGGACTCACATCTGGAAACGGCATTTAGCTCCAGTTGAGTCTCAGGAAGTTTTCACACTTCACGACTCATTAACCTGCAGACCTGCGAGAGAGAGAGAGGGCAGCAGGGGAAGTGAATGGTGGAGGAGGAGGAGGAGGGGGGGCGGAGGAGGAGGGAGGACAGATAGGGGGATGATGGGTTGGAGACAGGAAGGAAAGAGACATGATGGAGGAGGGCTTGAAACCACGGAAAATGGAGCACTCAAGCTCGGCTAAAGAGGAAAGCTGAATTTGCAAATTTAGACACCAAACTGTAATTAAACAAATTAATCACACATCTTTTATCTGTTCATAATGAAATTTAAAGGGAGATTTATCAAGTATTAAATACGCTTATCAACATGGGAGTGGACAAATATATTACTTTATGCAAATGTGTCTATATATTTATTATTGGAAATAAAGTAACACCACCAAACAATGACAAATATTGTATTGTGATTTAATCTGTACATACTCAGGGTGATGATAGTCTTTAGTCAGTGTCCTGCAGAACAATTTGTAAAAGACAATAAGAGTGTGAGACATATTGTAGTAAAGTAACACATATTATAATAGATTATTGTCAACAATCAATTGATTAAAATATTTAATTATGATTAATTGCATGATTGTCCATAGTTACTTGTAATTGATCAAAAATTCATCACTTTTTTTATCTGTTCAAAATGAACCTTAAAGGGAGATTTGTCAAGTATTTAATTTAATACTCTTATCAACATGGCGGTGGGCAAATATGCTGCTTTATGCAAATATATGTATATATTTATTATTGGAAGTCACTTAACAACACAAAACAATGACAAATATTGTCCAGAAACCCTCACAGGTGCTGCATTTAGCACAAAAATATGCTCAAATCATAATATGGCAAACTGCGGCCCAATAGACAACATCAGCTGTAATAATAATGTGATTATCATAAAGTGGTCATGTCTGTAAAGGGGAGACTGGTGGGTCCCCAGAGAACCCATTTACATTCACATATTCAGAGGTCAAGGGACCCCTTTGAAAATGGCCATGACAGTTTTTCTTTGCCAAAACTTAGCAAGGTTTGAGCGTTCTTAACTCCCCTTCACAGCAAGCTAGCCTGACATGTTTGGTATCAATGGTTTTTCTTATGATTTCTCGTTTCATGTGATGCCACTCTAGCTTTATAATTTGAGCCAGCTACAGCCCGAAAAGTGCAAGTTGCGTTAATGCATTAAAGCCAATGGTGGCATTATTGCGTTAACTTTGAAGGCCCTGGTAAAAAGATCTTTTAATTGGTTGGTGGCAGTTTGAAACACTGGCATTTTTAATACGAATAACAAAGTGTCTTTGAGTAAGAAGAGTTAATGTCAAAGAACAAATATGGAAGACAAACAGGAGAAGGTGCGAACAAGTCCAGAAAAACAGATCGGACTGAGGACAAGAACGAGGGGTGATATGAATTAGGGACTGGGGTGTGTGTGTGTGTGTGTGTGTGTGTGTGTGTGTGTGTGTGTGTGTGTGTGTGTGTGTGTGTGTGTGTGTGTGTGTCCAGGGTGTCTGTGTCCAGCCCTCTGTGAGTAATGTGTCTGAAAGAGGAGCTCTCCTAATGAAACACATTTCCCGGAGTGATAATTACACCAGTAGAAAGCAAGGACACCTCCAGTCAATGTGTGAAACTTAGCTTACTAAAACACAAAGTTCCTCCCAGGCTACACGTGTGTGTGTGTGTGTGTGTGTGTGTGTGTGTGTGTGTGTGTGTGTGTGTGTGTGTGTGTGTGTGTGTGTGTGTGTGTGTGTGTGTGTGTGTGTGTGTGTGTGTGTGTGTGTGTATGGGAGGCTGACATTAAAAGCTTAATAATCAGCCCAATAAGTTGGAGCAGACCTTCTCCCAGATGTATTTGTATTTTTCTTTTGCAGGGATACATGAGCTGACATTTACATGAGCTGATTTAATGCGTTCACTTTCTGTACTGTATACAGTATGAAGGCTGCTTTCTGTCACAGAGGGTCAAAAAAATGAAATTATATTAACTTTTTTTTTCCCCCCTCTCCCTTTGGTTTGTTATTCCCTTTTCCCGTTTCTGATTTCAATCTCTCTGGCTCAGCTGACTGACAGCCTCTGCTTTCTCTACATGTCACAGTGGTTGAAATCTCACTGAGGGGCTCGATGCAGATAAGCAGTGAAGATGTGGATAAGCAGTGACAGAGCCGGGGCTTAGATAGGGAGAGGAGAGGAAAAGGAAAGATGGAGAATGTTCGTTATGTTTTGGAGATGCACAAACACACAAAAGATACCTGTCTTTAATGGGATTCACAGGAAATCTTGTATCACACTTCGACAGACAAAGAATTTAGTTAAACAAATCAGACCTAGACCAGCAGAACAATTCAATTATTCTGCGTGGCTTTAATAAATGTTTGATATGCATTACATGGGAACTTTCTAATTCAAATTTTACGATTTAACAGTCGGGGCTTTTCCCATTAATTCTCGACACACAAAGTTACAGTTTGCACTGTGGGCATTTATTATATAAATATGAAAAAAGTCGAACAAAATTATAGTAGGAGCAGGATAGGGTGGAGATTAGCGCACATGAGTAAAACAAAAGTTTCAGCTACCGGTGCGTTTATAATACAAACTCCTGGCATGTGTGTGCTGGGATCTGGCAGATGAAGTATTTAATTCTTTGGTTTAATAGATTTTTCCGCCTTTTCGGAAATATGGAAATGCCCTTGCTCCTTCAGCAGACATGCAGACTTTTCCACATGGTGTAAGCAAATCTCTCTGTTTGTCCTGCTCTCTCTGTTGATGAGATTTTGAGTCTTCTGTAATTTCTATAGACGTCCATAATGTTTTCCAACTGGCAGATTTACAAACAGTAGCATCTGGAGACTGTACTTAAGGGTGGCTTTAGCTGCCTGTTCAGAACTCTTTTAAAAATTCAAGGATTACCATCCTCTGGGATTTGGTACATGACTATCCATACCTTGTGTTTTGCTGGTTTCACACCTTAGGAATAATACTTCTTTTTGTGTTTCATGCAAAAAGAGAAAGTATTTTAAGACATTTTCACCCATTTCACACAGAAAACATATAAGACACAGCAAATACATAATGCCGTTTAAAATATAAATCAAATCAAACCTTCAAATTTATAACTTTCATGTTCACATCAGCTCTATATGTCTTTTTGAGAGTATGCATCCGCACAGACTATTGACACTTTTGCTGTTATCTTTACCCCTCCATGTTTTAGTAAGGATTTAATATCTTAGGACTAACCATTGTAGATGAGGAGCTGTTTTTATTAGAGATATGTGGGGACTGATTTTTTTCTGTATGGGTAATGTACTGAGATGATGTCCCTTAAAAATGTGTAGTTCTCTAAGATTTGAATATTATTGTAGGGAGTCATTTTTTGGCATTTTGTGTGTGTGACAGTAGAGATACAGGCAGTAAATGAACCATGAGCACTGTGATTATGTGGTATGTATCTTAACCACCAGCCTGTTTGCACAGAAAGGTGAATGAATGCCTTGATAATGCACAAGGCATTTAGTGTGCAGTAAGAACACCATTCTTAATTTTGCATGAGCATGAGAGATCAGTGCTCCTGCACAAGCCCCAGGCAACAAAACTACTTGAAAATATTGTGATTCGCGTTAAAATAATTGTGTGAGTGGTGTTACAAATACAGTCAATGTTGACTTCTGGTTTCATATTGAAAACAAACAGCAGTCTCCTAGGTGAAAGTCCAGTTTTTTATAGACCCGCCCATCCACGCCGACCTCCTCCCTATGCAGATTTTATTCCTCATAAACCCGTGGGAAGGCGTCTACATAGCATTACATTTCAACGTGTCATAGTAACGCATTTTAAGCTTTTCACGTCATTTAACGCCACGTTGTTACCGTGAAACGGTCACGGTTATGTTTAGGCAACAAAATCACTTCGATTTAGGAAAAACATCATGGTTGTGATTAAAATAAGCCTGTAAATTAAGTAAACGGTTATGTTTAGGCAACAAAATCATTTTGTTAAATTTAGGAAAAACATCATGGTTGTAATTAAAATAAGCCTGTAATATAAGTAAAATACACATGTAAACAATGTAACATAACTACGAAAAACACAAACGTCACTAACGTAACTTCAAAATAACTTAACAACACTTTTGGGTCTCCTGGTTGAAAGTCCTGCATTTGTTGGAGATGTTGTTCTTTTGAGTCCGCGAGCAGGGCTAACGAAAGCCCAGATATCATCCCGCCAATTAGCTGCATGAAGATGTTCAGCTGAAATGAGCCCGTCATTGCCGTGTAGTGAAGGTTAGACTGCAGCAGTTCAAGTCTCCTGAATGAATCAGACTGGAAGAAACCACCTCGAAGCTTTTGTCGAGGTGTTGTTTAACAAACGTGTGTGAGGAGCATGCTCTCTCATTTCGTTTATGTTTAGTAGTGAACTGGAAAACAGAAGTACCTTAGAGCACATTAGGGATGGTTGAGAAAGTAATAATTTGGGCACCTCTCCCACTGTATTTGTATTTAATCATGATTTTGTTGTTAGTGAACACAAAAACATGGAAGCCTATTGGATGAATAATAAACTGAGTTATTATTCACCTCAAATAATCTATTCTCTTTATTTTACCCCAATAAATATAAAATATTTCACATGAAATATTAAAACTGATCAACATCCATATCAAATGAAATTCTTACTGCGCCACAACTGTGGTGTAAATGCAAATATTGGTAGGATTAATAAGAATTTATTAATATATTATGTTATTCTCTACGCATACATATGAGCACAAAAATCCTAATCACTGTGTGATATGTGGGTACATCTGTGCTAACAAACATTTGACATGCACATAAACGTCCTGCTGGCATCACGTCTCATACTGTACTTTTCGTTCTGTACCCTGGTTAATATTACTTGTGCACACAGTGTGTTGCATATATTTTATAGCTGCCACATAAATCTCTCTTTATCTCTAAAATAAGATATTTAACCTCACTGCTTACATTAAGAGCATCTCCACTTCTTTTACGCCTTTTATGTCATTATATTACTTTTTTTATTAAGATTAAATCAGATGTAAAATCAGCTCTATATTAAGAGTTTATATTCAACAACTGCTGAAGACTAACACTGCAGAGAGAAACCAAATCCGTATGTACACATGAAATGATTAATCATAAGATAATGAAAAACATGTTGAATCTGTGCCTGGACAAGTCATCTCTATACGAGGTTAATAGTAATATACCACCCAGCGTAACCCCATTACTGACATTCAGTACTGCTATAATCTGCATGGTCAGACAGGCATACCGATACATAACTTTAAAGGATTTATATATGTCTTTATAAGTAATCCAGCAAAAAGCCTTCAAAGAAACAGATGATTATAGTGGCAAATATGGGCATATTTGTGCAGTATAACCTCATACAACAGTTTGTAAGATATCTTTATTTTTTGTGTGTTTTCCTGTGAATATCGAGCAATTTGAGTGTTCAGTGTGCTTACGCAACCCCCTGCTGTGTTTAGGCAATAAAACTACTTTGTTAGATTTAGGAAAAGATTGTGGTTTGGATTCAAATAACTACAGAAGTGGTGTAACAAATAAATCAATGCTGACTTCTGGTTTCGTATGGGACACAAACAGCGTGCTGTCAACTGAAAGTCCAGTGTTTCTAGACCCACCCATCCACCTTGACCTCCTCCCTATCTGGACTTTGTTAATCTTTATAAAGCCGACATCATGGGAAGGCGTCTAAATAGCGCAACATTTCTGCGTCATAGTAATGCTTTTTTCGACTTTTCACGTGTCATTTAATGCTACATTGTCACTGTGAAACAGTTACGGTTATGTTTAGGCAACAAAACCACTTAGTTAGGTTTAGAAAAAAAACATCATGGTCGTACTAAAAATACATACATAAACTGAGTAAAATACAACTAGTATCATAGGTACAAAAAGCACATCATAAACGTCACTAACGTAACTTCAAAATAATGGGACACAAACAGCGATCTCCTAAATGAAAGTCTGGCATTTTTAGAATAACCCATCCACCCTGACCTCATCATGGATGTATTATATGACCTGGATACGGCGGTGCCACTGAGACTTTGTAGTTTTCAATTTTTCCAGTGACCACTCATGGTATTACAGCAAAAAACATTTTCCCAATAGACCACCATTGTAAAAGAGACATCTGTGAGACTGTAGGCTGGACACCTTGAACTGCAATCAGGGTCAGTTTTGACTTGTGCTATTACAAATTATTGATCCATGGAAGTTTTACATTTGCAAAACTTTTCTCTAGTTGAGATTCAAGGGGAAACGCTATTGCCGCAGTTCTCATTGGACTGAATAGGTGCCATCATGGGGTTTGGTATCCAGTTATACATCCAGGCTCCCTATACACACACTTTGTCACTCTCTATACTATGTCACCTGTCCTGACTCACAATTACATGGATTACAAACGAACGGATTACGTGGGTTAAATATGAATTATAGTGGATTACTTTTCTTAGGTATAGCTACAAACAGAACAGCCTGGCTAGTGCCATGCCCTCTTTTAAAGCATAAAAGTAGAGTATTTGTAAAATGTAAATACCTCAATAACTCTAACCTTTCTGTTAGAGTTCTATTAATCTCTCTGGCAAAGATAGCAGCAGTGGTGTTAAGGAGCATGTTATAGATGAGTCTCTGACTCGTATGAATATGTCTCTATCTACTTTACAGGGATACGTGGGGTAGGATTCTAGTCAGTCAATGTCATCAATTAAACAATTGTTTAGGTTAAGGCAGCAAAGCCACTTAATTAGGTTTATGAAAGAACAACATGATTGGGCTTAAAATGACAACATTTGTACAGTGAAAATATGAGTTGCTGTTGCCCTGTGTGTCTCTTTTGCTCTTTAAACTACATCACCACAGCACTGTGCATTTACTGCTGCTGTGGATACATTGTAGTTGATGGAAAGCCCGGTGCTGTGGAGCTAAAGGGTGCCTCATGCGACGGTATCAAATGCCAACAGCCGTGACAAAGCGTCTGTATTTTTCGCTTTGGGAATGGGCTGGAATGAATGAGGGAAATATTCATTCATGGTTTAGGAACATTGTTATGTGCATATCAGGTTAGACTGTTACCACATACATTTATTGCGACTTTGAAGAGTCTTGACCAGCATTAATGCTTGAGAGCAAACAGTTTGTGGGTCTACAGCAGCGGCAGAAGGTCACATGACCGCGTCATACACATTCTGTAAGTACAGCAGATAACACACAAGAAGCAGCGGCTGCACTGTGTAATGATTGGCTGACTGTGACCCCATAAACAACACGGACCCACACGTTTTCAGCCTTTATGATGCTGTTTCACCATTTCCAAAGGAAACGTCATGCTCCACAGGAGAGACTCTCTTTGTGAGCAGTGAGCAGAAGGTGTGACATGCTATAAGATCAGTTTTTCAAGTACACAGGAGGGCCTATCAACTCGCTTATGGGTTTAGTCTTATCATACTTTTATCTGTTTTTCTTTGTGGCTGTTTTATATTCACATAGATGGGTCCTAATGTTTGACATTGCAGCTGTACTTGCTGATTGACACTTGTTATAGGGAAGTGTGAACTACAAGCCATCTACCTTTTTTTCACATCTATTTTGCCTGTTTGTGCACTGAAAGACTTAGTGGTCCTCACGTCCATACTGGCTACAAACACATCACTTTTCTGAAGGTATGTCAATGTAAAAGACTGGGGACAATGACCAGTAATTGTTTTAAAGGCTAATGCTAATTTTCAGGTTCATACGTGTATTTTGGATTTCTACTAGAATATGTTTGCATGCTTTACTGTTCAAAAAACACATTATTTTTTTCATGTTGTCTGTCTGAATATATCTGTACTCACCCACTGACTGAAAGGTTCAGTTTTAGGGCCTGTCTTTTCAAGACCCCTTCCACAAAAAGCCCAGTCTACTCTGATTAGATTGAGAGAAATATGTGGTGCACCTTTGTAAACATAGTTCTCCTGTTGTGGGTGATGAGCCTACATGTGCTATAGGAAGGGGAGTCGAATCTGAATGGCTCATTTAATCACATGTTTTCTGATACAGGCAGCCCACAAAAATCTGACTGTGTTGTCTTATTTCACAGTTTGTGGGTTGGTAGGTACTGTAGATACCCAATTGTTTGCCACTGACAGTGATTCTATTTGCAAACTTGATCTTTGATTGGTGTCTTTTCTTGTGTTTAGTAGCAAGCAGCAAGCTGAATTATGAAAACACATAATGACACATAACAATTTAGGGTTGTAGCTTTGGTTAATGTGAAGCAGAGGTTTTCAAACTGTGGGGCACGGGAGAGGCATGGGGGGAGAGATGTGAGACGTACTCCGCCTGAGTAATAACTCAAATCTGAACACACAGACACGATATATATTTTTAGATTCAGTGTGACTTCCACTTTCCGATGAAATCCTCTCCAATGTCCATCGGGGATAAGCATCCAAAAGGTATTTGGACTTTACTTGAATATTTCCACTCCATGTTATAATATACTTCTGTTTCACTACTATCACCCATTGAACAACCTCTGGGTCTGAAAAAGTGAAGCCAGTGCTGAAGTGCCAGCAGGGGGCGACTCCTCTGGTTGCAAAAAGATGTCTGATTGTCTAGAAGTCTATAAGAAAATGAGCCTACTTCTCACTTGATTTTTTACCTCAGTAAACATTGTAAACATCAGTTTATGGTCTCAATGTCTAGTTTCAAGTCTTCGTCAATATAGCATGATCATTTAATAAATTATGGTCCCATTTAGAGTCAAATAGACCATAAAGCAGGGGATGCTTTAGGGCGTAGCTACCTTGTGATTGACAGATCACTACCACAGTGTTTTCCCATCTGGGAGTTGTCCATGTTTTCATCTTGCAACTTTAATCATTTCAAAATATGTTTTCAGTTCATGAACTTAATTGTAACCTTATTCGTTGTCTAAAAATGTCTTATTCAGCATTCAGTTGTACTTGGCTCCACCCTCTTGTGCCACCTCTGGTTACAAAATACCAAAATGGTGATGGCCAAAATGCTGAACTCTCACGGTGACTAAGTTGGCTTCTTATATAAAGTCTATGCTATCACCTATGTTTTACTCTGCTAAAGTTTTTGCCAACTATATTTACTTGCTTATAAGTAAATTTATATTCCTAGTTTTCATACAAATTAATGATATTGTTGCGTGTCAGGTAACAGATATATGTTAAGTAAAATAGTATTCCCTGAGTCCTCATAAATGCTCTTTTTAACTCCAGAACTTGACTCATGGCATTTTATAGTTTTCTTCAGTATAAAAGTCCAGGGATTACCCAGTTGCCTGTGCATATATACAGTGCAAACAGAAACTCCAAATAGCTAATTTGGCATACTTTTAATGGTGCCAGTTGAATGTAAACAAATGTAAACATAGGACAAACAAAAACAGGACTCAATTTGTAACTCACTGGTAACATAATACTTCCTGTTTACATCCCTGAGGGCCCTCAAATTAAGGAAACTCAGCAAAATTATTATTATTATTATTATTGTTTGAGAGAACACATAGGTGCTTATTTGTGAGTGTCATTATTATTATTAAAGTGTTTGTTTGGTTGAGCTTGGCTAAATATTTTCTAGTCCAATTTTGTCGTTATGAAGGGTTGTCGTTGTTTTTTTTTAGCATAATATGCAAATTCAGGGCAACGCACCTCTTACACCATACTCACGCGATCAATAAAACATCGAAACCTTTCATTTCCTACCCCAGTTAAATGCCTTTCATCACTTTATACAATAATTTCCTGTGTATTTAATTTTTAGAAATGTGTTATTTACTGTATGATGGATCCAATTTGAAGATACCAAGCAAAGAGTCCTATGAGGAAACATCAGTATTCAAGTCTGAAATTGACATTTTAAACACAAAGACAGTGATTGTGGGGAACATGAATAAAATACTTGTCACAGGCTGGAGAAAAAAAAAACCCTCATAATATTTGGTTGCTCTCTTACTTTGGCATTGAATCTCTCACCTCGAGGTCCAGACACACTATTTGTGGCGTTGCAAATAACCCTGTCTGTCATGATGAATGTCTTCATGAATCCAGCATGCAGTTTTCTGAACACACTACCCTGAAAATGGTCCATTTTAAGATATTTTTTGTCCGTGCTATTTAAGGTTCACATCCCAAAACCAGTAAAATATGTATAACTGCTGTATAAATAGAAAATAAATATACTGTATTTCTGCTGCATCCACAGTACATTCAGCTCAACTACGGCTATTAATCCAGTTTCCTGGTTAAAAAACAACTGAGTCAGCACTGATTGACTTCTGGGTTTTGATTTACTAGATGTTCTTCTTTGGCAACTGAGGACACATTTCTAACCAATTATGCATTTGAGGAGTTTTTACTTGGGTTCAATAAATCAGCCTTTATGTCAAATATGACCGCTGTGTTGTCCCAATGCTGAGTGGAGGAAGAGAGTCAGTATTTTCATTTCAAATATTCACCTCTGAGTCATACGGGCACAAATTTACTCAAGAACCAAGTCCAAGTATGAATTTGTACTTTACTTGACTGATCCATTTCATACTAATCTATACCAATACTACTTCACTACAATTATGAGGAAAATACTACTGGCCTGCATTTTACCCCACAACATTTTTTTTGACTTTACAAATTATACAAATACATCATAATTTCTGATAAGCTATTATAATGTGATTAAACTGCCAAACAGTGTATAAAGTATAAAAGATACCACTTGGACCATCAGCATCAGTAAAATGCTGCATACACATTATTGGATCTGTAAGATCATATTTAGTGGTCTAAAGTGACTATTTACTCAATTTTATTGAATTGAATTTAAGAGAACAGTACTTTTACCTAACTTTAGTATTTCCATATTATGCTATTTACTACTTTTTCACTCCACTGTATATTTATCTGACAGTTTTTGCAGGTTCAGATTTTATCAACAAATAAGATATGATGTCTTCTTATACTGTAAGTAGACCCAGCAGTATATAAAACAAGTAGAATTAGTTCCACCTCCACCAGCTACAACAGTGAAATACTGCTTGCATATTAATGCACCAGTAGTCTTAATTCAATAAGATAATATAGGCAGTGGTCTAAAGTAACTAAGTACATTTACTCAAGTGCTTTGCTTCTGTGGTACTCCTACTGTACTTGAGTATTCCCATTTCATGCTATGTTGTAATTTTACTCCACTACGTTTATCTGACAACTGAGCAGATGACACTTTTACCTGCAAAACATGCGATCATAAAAATAAACTTCCAAACAGTAGTTAAAAAATGCTACATACACATTTATGCATCACTAATAATACCATGATTTAATGTTTAATGATTTTACAATCACAGGGGGGTTTCTTTTGACATATACTTACTTCTATTTTAACATCTATTTTGTCTATTGAATGCAGGACTTTTACCCATAACATATACTTTTGTTTTACTGCTTTTACTTTAAGATAAGATAAGATAGTCCTTTATTAGTCCCATAGTGGGGAAATTGGGGAGTGTATAGGGGGTAGTACAAAAAACAGGAAGTGTCAGTAAAATACAACCATACGCAAGACACAACACAATAAAAATAAATATAAACATACATAACTATGTATATACAAAAGGAAACATGTATACTGTAAATTATTGACAATAAACAGACTATTAACACAAATGCACAAAGGAATAGCATTTTGGTGGATCTATCAGCAATATTCTTGAATTCAAGTATGTTTTCTTGAGTGTATAATCACCTGAAAAATAAGAATCATTTACCCGATCAGCCATATCATAAACAACATTATGACCACTGACAGGTGAAGTGAATAACATTGATTATCTCGTTACAATTCACCCGCCTGGCGGTGGGTGAGATATATTAGGCAGCAAGTGAACATTTTGCCCTTGAAGTTGATGTGTTAGAGGGAGAAAAAATGGGCAAGCGTAAGGATGTAAGCGACTTTGACAAGAATCAAATTGTGATGGCTAGATGACAAAACTGCTGCTCCTGTGGATTGTTCCCGTCTGCAGAGGTCAGGACCTACCAAAAGTGGTCCAAGGATGGAAAACGGGTGAACTGGTGACAGGGTCATGGGCGGCCAAGGCTCATTGATTAGCGTAGGGAGCGAAGGCTGGCCCATGTTGTCCGACCTGATAGAAGAGCTACTGTAGCTCAAACTGTTGAAAAAGTTAATGCCGGTTCTGATGGAAAAGTGTCAGAACACACAGTGCATCGCAGTTTGTTCATATGCAGCTGCATAGCCGCAGACCAGTCGGGTGCCCATGCTGACCCAATGTTATTGCTGATCAGTGTATATCTATATACGGAGCAGGGCCACTGGCTCATCACAGGACCATTTGCGGTTTCACAATTTCTCGTCAACACGGCACACGGGAGAA
Organism: Pterois miles; assembly: GCA_947000775.1. NCBI lineage: Eukaryota > Metazoa > Chordata > Actinopteri > Perciformes > Scorpaenidae > Pterois > Pterois miles. The sequence goes on from CAMQGK010000647.1 coordinate 693,847, forward strand.
GTTTCAGTTGGTTGAAATCTTAAACGTCACCGCTCATTGTCCTACACACTGCATCTTTAAGTAACCTTTTGAATGCAGGACTTTACGTATAATATACACTGTGGTAGTCTAAGTAAAGGGTCACTGAATACATAAAATACAACAGTCAGGGCTGTTTTTCTGCACTTAGTATTTATGATAGTGCACATGTACGCTGATGACTTGAGTTTTTCTACTTAAGTCTACTTTAAGCACAGTTTTACGTTTAACAGAGTAATGTGGTACAGCTGCTCCAAAGTACACTAGAGCACACAGATTTAAGGCAGTAGACTTTAATAAAATTGATATCAGTTTCCAACTAGAGGAGATTATTTAAGAGGATGTGAATGTCCGATTTGACTCTGATGAAGATGCAGTCGGCGTCAAAACACTAACGACTTAAAATAAAGTCTGCTGCCTTAAATCCGTGTGCTCCAGTGTGCTTTGGACCAGCTCTCTGAAGTCTCTCCTGTTACCAGATTGATCTAGTCTGTGAACACCATACAGGCCTACTGTTCCCTGTGAGGCGGTTGAAGCGAGTGTAACCTCCCTTCTTCTCCCTCCGTCACTGTCTGTACTGTAGGTCCGATGAGCATTTTTAAAATACACGGTTAGTATTGATGATCAATATGTGATGAAATTGTTTAGTGTGTTTTGAATCTTTTGTCGGGACGTGTGTCTGTCACTTCTACGCTTCAGTTAACCCCAATCAGCTGGTGCCAGACCTCTATTGAACAATTTGTCTCATACACTGTAGATAAATAACACACACCATCTCTCTCTGTGTGTGTGTGTGTGTGTGTGTGTGTGTGTGTGTGTGTGTGTGTGTGTGTGTGTGTTTAACTCTCTGATGCTGAATCAATGCGACACCTCAGGGATGGCACAGTGGAGGGGGAGAGGAGAGGAGATGGGGGAGAGGAGGGGAGGGTCTTATGCCAGGCTCGTTCCTCACACTTTTTTTTTTTTTTTTTTAAAGGAAGGGGTGTGAGCGAAATAATACCCGCTCATTAGGAGCACACGGGCTCCTGGTTAATTCATCCTGGACTGTCATGGGCTTGTGTACGACCCCCGGGTAACACATAAATCACACGCAGAACCAACCGGTCGAGCGGCAAGCTTCATGCCCCTAACGCCGCTGATTTATCAACCAAATTACTGCGAGTCCTGCTCGGCCCCAACACTTTGCCGAGGAAATCACCGACTAACCCCTGAGCGAACCGATTTATTGAAAAGCTGTCCCCCTCCACTTCCATCTCTCCCCGCCCTGCCCCGCTTTCTGTGTCACTCCACTCATCTCTCACTGACTTAATTAAAATCTATCCCGTTGGCTCGTTGGCATTTATTACAACCACTGGGCTAATGAAACAAAGAACACGACAAAACCAAAGCTGCTTTGTGCCCATAAACGTTCATTACACTACAGCACACACACACACACTCTCTCTCTCTCACACACACACACACACACACAGATACTGCTTCTGACTGTACTTATTGGCACTTAAACAAGGTGGGCTTACAGGGATGTGTGTGTCTCAGTCAGCATCTACAAACACCAAGGGGGGGGGGTGTATACATAATGAAGAAAACTATTAAGTGCAAAATAACCTTTTTTGATTTTACTTCCTCATGTTTTGGGGTTACAAAGCTGAAAGTGTAAAATTATTAATAATAAACATTTACTTTTTTCTGAACAGAGAAGTATTTGCTTTGCTACAAACTGCACATTAAATAAAGGAGACAAGCGTGCAAAAATGACAGTAAAGCATTGTTAATACACCAAATAGGAAATATTTCATGTTTTATAGGCTATGTATGAACAAATATATGTTCATTTTGTTTGCGAAAATGTAGGGCTGTCAAGCGATTAAAATATTTAATCGCGATTAATCGCATGATTGTCCATAGTTGATCACAAATAATCATAAATTAATCACACACTTCTCTTATCAACATGGGAGTGAGCAAATATGTTGCTTTATGCAAATGTATGTGTATATTTATTATTGGAAATCAATTAATAACACAGAACAATGACAAATATTGTCTCACAGGTACTACATTTAGCATAATAGTAATATACGGTACTCAAATCATAACACGGTGGAGCTCTTGCCCCCACGACCCGACCCCAGATAACTGGTTGAAGATGAGTATGAGTATGAGCATAACATGGCAAACTGCAGCCCAACAGGCATCAACAGCTGTCAGTGTGTCAGTGTGCTGACTTGACTATGATTTGCCCCAAACTGCATGTGATTATCATAAAGTGGGCATGTCTGTAAAGGGAGACTGGTGGGGACCCAGAGAACCCATTTACATTCACATATCTTGAGGTCAGAGGTCAAGGGACCCCTCTGAAAATGGCCATGTCAGTTTTTCCTCACCAAAATTTGGAGTGCTATTCAGCCTTCTTTGTGACAACCTAGTATGACATGGTTGGTACCAATAGATTAACTGAGATTAACTGTTGTTGAGTGTGTTTTACTTCTACATTACTTAATTTTAGGGTCGTTTAGAGCCCAGAGAGATGCAGCTGCTGCCCAACTGTTTTATATTGTAGTACCGTTACTCCGCTACCAGAAATCCAAATACTAGACTTATTTAGGATTTAGGAGGGGAAGCTTTAAAATACTGACAACACCAAATCATGCAGCTTATGAAAATTCGCTATATTTAATCATGTAGACCCCAAACAGGTAACTGCGGGTTAAAGTCATGTTTATGAGCAGAATTAGGAAAAGCCATCAAGTATCAAGGTTATACAGTGTTATGTTTTTTGAGTGTCCAGGAGACCACACAACATTAGGGTTAAAAATAAACCAGCTAGTTTTGGATGTGGAAGAGAAGATTTTAGCTGACAGGCTATTAAGTTCTACTTCTAATTAACTTTAATTTAATACCTCTAATTAGTTTTGAGAAAATTACGATTCTGTTTAATGTGTAGGAAGTGGAAATTGATTTGATAAGGACTAGGTGCTTCTTTTTATAAATACATTTGATTGAGTGATTTACCAAAATAAATGCAAGATTTAATTTTAGGGGAAAAGTTCACTTCATTCATTTGTTTTTTTTTATTGGGCCTTGGAAATAGAAGTTTGACAAAAACTTAACTTTGGGTCCACTTTTCCAGAGCTTTTAGTCACATCTCATGGTCTTCATCAGTGCTCACTGATGAGTGATAATAATAACTAGGGCTGTCAAAATTAACCGGATAACAACACGTTTGCTTTAACGCCACTAATGTCTTTAACGTATACTTGGCGAGTTTTAGGTTGTATCAGGCTCAGTTTTAAAGCCACAGTGAAGATAATGGTATCATATGAAACAAGAAAACCTGGTAAAACACATTCAACAGTTCATTATCTGCGATTGAAAAACATTTTACCAAACAAAAACAATATATATTTGTTTAAATATAGCCCATGTAACACATAAAACATTATACATTTCCTTATTTGATGCAATAAGAACACTTTATGGCCATTTTGGATGTTGTTCCCTTTATTTAAAGGGAAAGCTCAAAGAAAACACTAATTTCTTTAAGGTATTAACGCAACTTGGGATTTCTCAGCTGTAGCGGGTTCAGTTTTAAAGCTAGAATTAAGATAATGATATCATATGAAACCAGGGGAATCTATTGGTACCAACCATGTCATACTAGATTGTCGCAAAGGAGGTTAAATAATGCTCCAAACTTTGGTGAGGAAAAAATGGAAATGGCCATTTTCAAAGGGGTCCCTTGACCTCTGACCTCAAGATATGTGAACGAAAATGGGTTCTGTGCGTACTAAGAGTATTAAAAACTTTACAAATCACCCTTCAAGGTACATTTTGAATAGATAAAAAATGTAGGTTTAAAATTTGTTTCAGTGCTTTTCAGTAGTGGTGAAAACTGTTAGTAAATGGATCTTTATTTATCTATTTATTTTTTTCAAACCAGTTTAAATGTCTATAAAAGTTGATCTGAATGAGATAGAATAGACCATCAGGCCTACTTGTGTCATAGACCTGCCATAATAACTATGAATGTTGATCAAACCGATCCACCTTACTGTCTCAAAAGGCCCAGTGTTGTCTGTCAGTGGGAGTTTATACTGTATTTAGGCTATCAGAGGATTGTAAATGAAAGAGGTCCAGAGGATCCTGCTGGCTACAGGCCCTCCCAGTCCTCCCAGTCTGGATCAAAGACGCCTAAATGACAAAAGCTGCTAATTTACTGGGTGTTGGAGGAGGGAGGTGATGGAGAGTCACAGAGGGGTGGAGGAGGTGGAGGGGGTTATAATAGCTTCTTGAAATTACGTTGATAATTAATTGTGCAAATTTGTTTCTATTAAATAAAAACAACACGTATTGAAGAACTCAATTAGCGTTAATTAATCCTGCTTCTAAATTGCGTAAGATTGGAGGACTTTCTCTTCTTCTCTGACATTATTTCTCTGATTCTTTCTAACCTCGGGGTGTTCACTCCTGGAGGTTATAGGCAGCATTGGACTCTCCTCTCCTCTCCTGTTTTTTTTTTCCCTTGCCTCCTCTTGAGAATTGGAAATGGGGGATGGAGACGGGGAATGTGGAAGGTGCTAAATTAGCTGGCTGATCCGCGCTCATTGCCGCATACACATCCCCCTATTACTGCGCCCCAGCGCCGCTTAATATTCCGGGCATGGCGGGCGCGTCTAGATAGCAGATTTATCAAATGGGAAAATGAATGTATGATGATCAGTTAAATTGAAAATCAGCGCCCGGGTGACAGGCCGCACTGACACCTCGGTAATTAGAAAGAAAAATGATGGCGTCCGAATGCATAATAGAGCAAAAACAATTTACGCTATCCCCCCACGCCGTAATGATCGCGCGCTCAAATTGAAAATTTCTCTCCGGTTGAAATTGAATTCATAAAGTGTGATGCATGAGCGGCACGGACACAGCGGGAGGGCCTGTCCGGTCCCGGCTCCGCGTGATCGATCGGTCGGTCGGGTTGGTGCCAACAAAACATCTCTCTCTCTCTCTCTCTCTCTCTCTCTCTCTCTCTCTCTCTCTCTCTCTCTCTCTCTCTCTAGTTTAAAATGGAATAATTATACTCAGATGGATCACATTTGTGCATCTTCCCAGAACTGACAGAAAAGTTGTATTTTCTTCTTTTGTTTACATGCTGAATATATGTTGTATATTGATTCTGATCCTGATTCAGATTCAAAAACTAAAATCATGTGGGAGCATAAGGAGAACCCTTTTCTCCAGCTGATTTACACTATAAGACTATAAGACTATAATATTAAGATAGATGGATAGATGGATGGATGGATGGATGTGTTTCCATCCAGTATTTATTTCTTTGCACTATTTGTATTGTTTACAAGTCCTGAACACTTGACTTGTATATAGACATGTTATTTTTATGTTTATTACTGGACTCTGTATTGTGTTATTTCTGATCTGTATGGGAGAGCTGCATGAAACAAGAGTCAAATTTTGTGTATATATATTTAAGTAAACCTGATTCTGATTAAAAAACAATGGAAAATAAAAAACAGCTATCACATAAAGGCTTAATGAGAGCCTGTTTCTGGAGCTGATTTGTACTATAAGATTATAAGATGGATAAATGGATAGATAGACGAATATACTCTGATCATATTTGTGCATTTAAATGCAAACATGAGTATTTTTCTTCCAAAATTGACAGAATTGTTTTGACTTTTTAATAATCTTTTTTAACCAAATCTTACTCAGGGTACAAACAGTAGACACCTCCACATGAACATGCTGTACATAATCATCTAGTCCACCTATATCCATCCAGTATTTAGTTCTTTGCACTACTTGTATTGTTTACAACTCCTGAACACTTGACTTGTATTGACATCTCATTTTTATTATTGTATTATTTATTCTGTTATTAGTTGTTAGAGATGCGTAAAATGTCCTTATATGTTTACTTAGTGAATTAAACCTGATTCTGATTCACACAAACGATGTAAAAAAGCAGCTAAAATCATATGAAGGCTTAACGAGAGCCTGTTTCTGGAGCTGATTTGCACTTTAATACTATAAACTGTTAGATTTCTTCCCCTAAAATGTTTGAAGTAATGATATCCTCTGTACTTCCTACAAAAATACAGGCTGCACTTCTGACTGAGGCCTTTAATTAAAGCTTCCGAATGAACATATAGTTAAATATTAGGATTTCATTGTGCTTGTGAAGGATCAGTTTTGTTGCCTCTGATAATACGGGGGCCTATATGTCCACACAGTAAAACGGTAACCCTATTTTTCAGTTAATTTCTTTAATTATTTGGTAAACGTCGCCCCTAATCTACAACAAAGGCGCATTTCCTGTGCCGGTTGTGTCTCCACACATGCACACCCTCTCTATAAAGGCCTCGCTGAAGGGAGATCAGACCTATATTTTCTAATTAATCGCACTCTTGAAACTAACCGATTATAATAAAGCACCCAGCCCCCTCCCAAAAAAGAAAGAAAAAGAATAAAAGTAGAAATTTCACACAGCGCGCGCGGAATGAACGATTTAATGTGATTGTTTCGGTCGAAGGGGACGTTTCCTGAGGCCTTATGGGGAAATAATGTCCTTATGAATTAAATAATAGGGTTATTACTTTCATTGATTTTAGCTGTCTGGGAATTTAGTGCTCAGCTCCGGTCTTAACCCATCCTCCTCCTGCTGTTTTTCACTCTCGCTTCCTCCTCGTCCTCTTGTCTAATTATTTTCCTATAAGCCCCCCGCTTCCTACAGCGCAAATAGCAGAGTCACCCAGCGAAAATTATGTAAATATTATTAAAGGGACTCAGGCACGGAAATTCATTTTAGGTCGGCGCAGCAAAGTAAAGCTCTGTCCCTCGGATCCCCCTCAATTTATTTGCAAATAAAGGCGAGGTGACCGGGAGGGATCAGGGATATTTAGCCGGGCTGTCAACACGGCTCCTCTGCGCGCTGGCTCCACAGAATTAATGGTTTTAATAATTGGGATTTCACTTTCCAGGGAATTGGTGGCGTTTACACTTCATAAGCTAAACACACTCCTTCCCTGCGCAGTGGGCACACACCTGCACATTTAGGAGCGTCTGTCCCTAAACATCTTTAATTCAGCCACTTTTTTCCCTTTCCTTTTCTTTTCTTTAGCTGCAGCCAGCAATTGGTCACAAAATTATGAATGCAAGGCTGGCACATCTCTGCCTCTGCCTCTCCTATATCTTTATCTGTCTCCCCCCGAGGGACTCCCGGTCCTATTAGAACAAATGACGAGGGGCCCCGGCGCTTTTGTAAAAAGGGAGCAGGCAGGCGGGCGCGCGCCTGTCCTATTATGTGCGACACATGATCAATAGGGCGATAACGCAGCAACATCAATATAAGCGACAGAACAATGAGGGATATCATCGAACATCTATCTTAATATAGCCGACTACAAGGGCCGTCTGACAACCGCGGCAGCTCATGAAAATTCCGCCCCACGAATCTACCACATCTCCTCCTCCTCGCGCTCAATAGACTATGCGCACACACGCGCACGATGCAGCTGGCGCGGCTATTATTTTCCCATTTCAATTTGACACCCCTGCCTTTCATGCTAATTCTATTATTGTAGGAAGTTTATGTGATTCCGTATCACTAGAAATCGGTAATGTCTAATAACCCTTTGGGCTGAAAGGAGGAAGAAAAAAAACTGCCTGGAGACCTGCGGCAGCCAGTGGGAAAATAATTACTTTCATATCAAAACTCAGCAGGAGGCGCAGGGTCCTATAGCCCGCGGCCACTAACCTCATTCCAGCTCGGCCTTTCAAATGAATAAATTTGTTAAAGCAATAAATACAAACAGCCAGACGGACTTGAGCCCCAGCTCCAGCTCACTACACAGAGAAAAAAGGAGGATTTATCTGCTGTAACACGACAAAACTCCAGCCGCCATGATCCAAGGTTCTGCCACACAGCGACCCCCCCCCAACCCTCCCCTCTCTCACTTTGAAACACAGTGATTCAATTTAAACAATAACTTTATTTATCAAAATGTTTACATATAAATATCATCTTCTCGTTTTTACAATATCTGAGGATTTTTGTTGTGTGTAAGATGTTTGTTGTGTCACAAGTTGGTCGCCGTAAAAGGAGAGAGAAGCTGCTTCTAAAGGTGTTGAGGCCTAAAGCCTGAATTTGAGGACAGCCATAGCTTTTTCAAGGGGCCATCTGGATTGATCACACAATATGATTAAAAAATAGATGAGAATTAAGTCTCCTGATTCCTGATATGTGTTTTCGAGTGTCTCGGCAGAGCTTTGGGAATGTTTGAATAGTCTGAGCGGTGTTCCTGGTCCTTTGTTTATGTTTGCTCCTTGCAAGTGTTAGTCCATATCGACATCCTCTCCATCTGTTCCGGGTGTTTCTTGACAGTCTGTGTTTGCCTTGAGACACTCGGAGAGGTCTGGAGACGTTCGCTCTTCTCTTGCACCCTTGTCTTTAGCATGCAGCTCGCCGGCTTGGCAGCCGTCGGTCGCTGCCTCCGGTAGAACTTTCAAACTCGTCTCCTCGCTGCCGTCGCCGGGGCTCAGCCTGGACCGAGACGCACCGTCCGGTGGAGGAGAAACTGGGAGTCGTCCGTCGCTGCAGTCACCACCACACTCCTCCGTGTCTGTTCCATCCACTCTATTGCTAATGTGATTGTGGTGGTGCTGCATGTTGTGCTCCAAATGATCCGAGTTTAGAGGCTTAGTGACAAAGCTGGAGAGGTCAGAGGGAGCGGGGCTCCTCTGTCCTAGGCTCAGCCTGTTAATGTCCTGACACGGTGATGCCTTCAGGGCTGTTTGGGGCACTAGAAAGCCCAAGGGCTGATGGGTAATGGGGTAAAGCAAAAAGTGACCTTTACCCACCAGTGTCCTCTGACTGGGCAACGAGGGGAAGTCCAGCTGAGGTTTCCGTCGAGGCGTGGCGTCGGAGAGGAGGCTCTCTACGCTGAAAGGGTTGCGTTTCTGCAGGGCGGAGGATCTCGGGCCTCCAGGACTGGAGCTGTGCGTGCTGCCTGGAGAAACCTGCTCCTGTTCTCCCGCGGTTCTTTGGTTTTGGTGGTTTTGCAGTTGGCTGAAGTCGTGTCGTGTTTGGTCACAGCTGGATTCAGTTTGGTGTCCTCCTGCACCCTTTGATGTTGGCAGTTCAAGGTGAATAGTCCCACTAACGCCTGAAGACTGCTGCTCGCTGTCGGTGAACTGGGAGACGCCGCTGTCGCTCTCTGAACCTCCGGGTGTGTGGAAGTTGTCGCCTGTGAGAAGTTTGTTCTGAGACTTCAGCAGCTTCCTCTCCTGCTTCCGCTTCTTCTTCTCGGCCCGTTCTCGATCCCTGCGTGCAATTTCCTCAGGGTCCATGGGCTCGCCGCTGCACGTGGTCGGGTGGGAGTTGTGAGCAGGCCGCCCCGGCCCTTTCTTTGTGTTCTCCTTCTTTCTCCATTTAGCACGTCTGTTTTGGAACCAAACCTAAGCACAAAAACACACACAGACATTATATACACATATCCAGTATACAGGTGGTGGTTTCTTTCCATGCCAGCATCTGTCAGAACACCAATATCAGAATATTCAATTTGTTTTTGCAGTATTGTTGAGATTAGTGCTGACATGAGTTGATTAATGGATGAGTCCATTAGCAGATAATTAATCATCTACAGTTTTGAATATCAATTAATCATTTAAGTCATTTATCAAGGAAAAATGGCAGAGATTTGCTTGTTTTAGCTTCTCTAACATGGTGATTTTCTGTTTTTGTGTTATTGGAAGTCATGTTTTAGACTGTTGGGATCACTTTGGGCACTATGGACAATTTACAGACTAATCATAAAATAATGGATCAGTTAATCAACAATAAACATTAGTGTTTCACTGGTTGGGACAACAATGATTATAAAAGTTACATTTATTTTAGGCTGGACATCTTGCATTACACTTGAACATGAACACTACCACAGTCTGATGCAATCCAGTCCAATGTCCCTGCAATAAACACTTCCAGTTTGGACACTATAATATTCATTTTTTGAAAATGGGTCAGAAATGATTTATTAAAATATGTGGTCATTTTTGAGGATGAATTTAGGGTTATTTTCTTGGATTAAAGTGTTCCTAATAATGTGCCCCTCTCAAGACAATGAATACACCAAGCAGGCTACAGAGCTCACACCTGCTATCACAATAGTGATAAATAAATCAGTGTCAGGGTGGTTATCAGATGGGAAGGATAAAACCATGTTGCCTTCAAATCCAAACAAATTCCACAAAGCTCAGAAACAAGTGAAATCCCTGTCCTGTGCCCGCCTGTGTCTTTGTTTAGTGCAGCTACAGAGTACATTAGGTTAATAGGTCACAGCGGTGGACCAGCAGATGCACAGATGTGCCGGTGTTAATTACCAATGAGTCTCCGCCAATTACATTTAATTGTACCGTAGCTAAATCAGCCACATCCCGTCTCTTCCACAGCCCCAGCCCTCCGCTCACACGGGGCTTCACACTCCGGCTCTCCTCCCACCGCACCGAGCCAAGACAGGGAGCTTCCCCCGCCTGAGAGCTCTCGCTGCCCGGCCTCTGGGCGCGCTCAGGGCCGTATGTTCGGCGCTGATAACGCCAGGAGTTTAGCGCGCAGAAGCAGGATCCGCGGACGTCGCATAATAAGGACGGGACACACCAACAGCATGTGTGACAATGGCGCTTCTTATGAATTGTTAATGTTGGTTATATCTTTCCCCCGCAAACCTGGTGATAAAGGAGCGCTAAGCAGCTTGAGGGAACAATAATCTGAGGTTTAGGAGCGAAATCCCCAAACAACATCCAGCAACGGAGCTCCGCTTCTGTCCCGCTTCTGCTCCATCCAGCCGTGTATGAGGCTCACTTAGAAATACATGAATATACACGTAAAATACGGATACACTGCTTCTACATGCTGAGCAAATTATAGGCACTAAACCTAGATATCTAGCTGTATTATTAGCCTATTGTTATTATACTATTAGGTTATTATTATTATTATTATTATTATTATTATTATTATTATTATTATCAAAGAAGATAAAGATCTAATGGTAAAATGTGAAAGATAGTGCGTCACCTTTGACAAAATATGGATTTTTTTTATTTAATGGAGTGATTGCTTAGACATTTTATTAAGCTCTTGAATTCTGGTTAAATACTTTCAAATTCATCTTTTTAGTAATATATTAATATTGTTATTATCGTTATTAGTTAAAGTATGTGAATTATTTTGTTGTTAATATTTTTACCACTATAAAAAGCAGGATTTGAAAATAACGTATTTTTACTATCACTTTAATTATTTTGTCTTTATCAATAATAATAATAATAATAATAATAATAATGAAAATATTTAAAAAACAACCATCACCACAATAATATTACTATTATTAATAACAACAACCATAATGATGATGATGATTATTATTATTGTTATTATTATTATTATTGATTTAGATTAAATGATCTTAAACCTTAAATTGAATCACCAAAATACTGACATATTGTAGATAAAAAATAAGAGAATTCTGTCCAGTTTATTCACAAATATATATATATATATATATATATATATATATATATATATATATATATATATATATATATATATATATATATAATAACTGGGAGTAAAGGAAGAATAGTTGCCATTTCACCTTTTGGTTTGCTCAGTAAATAGCCTTGTTTTTATTAACCCATAAAATCAATAGGTTCCCTCCATGCATAATTCAAAAGAGACCCTTTATTGATGCTTTGATAATTGACGAATAGCTATCTCTGTGTGGGGTAGGCCTTCACTAAACAAACGCCCCTCTCACATTTCCTTCATAATGTTTTGTAGATTTTTGACATTAAGATTGAAATTTATTTCAGAATGACAACAGTAGCTCCGACCCGTCTGTTTTCACTCCATCGACTCAACCAATGAATCACTGCTCCCCTAAAATCTGTGACTGATGTCAGGGTGTCTTTACCTGAACCCTGGACTCCACGAGGTCAAGCCTGAGCGCGAGCGCCTCCCGCATGAACACATCCGGATAGTGACTCTCGTTGAACGCCTTCTCGAGCTCCTCCAGCTGCCACCCGGTGAAATTCGTCCTCGTGCGTCTCCGTTTACAACCGGGACTGTCCTTATCCGGGTCCCCAGAATCTGCAGAGGTCGACGTGTGCGTGTGTTTGGCCAGGCGTGTGTGTGTGTGTGTGTGTGTGTGTGTGTGTGTGTGTGTGTGTGTGTGTGAGTGAGAGAGAGGAGAGAGAGGGCTGTCATGACAGGATCTGCTTGTAAAGCATCAGTTTAGTGTAAAGTTTACTGTGACCCCTTTAAAAAAGCCATAAAACATACTAATATCATTTTTGATATTTTACAGTATTATTAATTGCAAAACCCACTTTGACTCAAGAATCAGCAGCCAATATCAGTTCTATCGAGATTTATGCCTAATTATTGCCTTTATTTTAACCTACAGAGCAGTTTTTACAGTAAAGTTATTAAAATGAGTATCCACATCAGGTTTTTTCGCTTATCTTTAATTCACCAAACCAAACCAAAACTTTTAAACAACGTGGTTTTGTCTGCAAACTGAATTTTTAGTTCAAAATCTGCCCTCAGAGACTAAAAAAGGTTTTAATTTGGCCTCAAAGTCTATTAAAATGGTTGCATTTGGCCATAAAACAAATCATTTGCATTTATTACACTCCCTATTAGGCCTACATTGGTTGTTTCCACACTGTTAATGAGACAAACAGAGCCAGGCCTACCGGAGAGTTTGAACTGCTGGCTGTCGGGCGACAGCAGCGGGTTGGAGCTGACCACCGAGGCCGAGCAGGAGCCGTTAAGTAATCCGTCTATAGAGAAGGGGACGGCGGCCGCGGTCTGCAGCTGGTGTCCGTTGGAGAGCTCGTAGAGGTGCTGGTGATGGTGGTGGTGGTGGTGATGGGGGCTGAGCGCGTACGGGAAGCCCACCAGCCCGCCCAAGGAGCCTCCGAACTGGGCGTGAGGATGCTCGAGTACCCGACTGTCCATGCTCGCCCGGGCTGCGGCGGGGCCGAAGTGAAGATGCAGAGGGAGGCAGTGTGGCTGAACATGCAGTCAAAAAGGAAAAGTCAGGGAGAGGAGGAAGAAGCCGCGAGGAGGAGGAGGACGAGCCGGAGAGGAGGGGAGCCAGGCGGACAGACCGTCTCCCGCGGCCACGGTACGGTGTGGAGAGGAGCGGCGGAGACCGGGGCTGGAGCCTGTTTCACGTTTACGGTCCAGCCGAGATGTCAACCCTGCTCTTTCTCTGCGCGAGCCAGCTCATTAGGACTCCTCCATCTGCTCGCGGGACCAATAAGAAACGTTAATCGCCCTGTGACGTCAGAGACGCGGTTAATGGAGTAAAGGAAGGCAGAGCACGAGGAAAAGAGAGAGAGAGAGCGCGCGTGTTGTTTTTTTTTCCGTTTCCCGGATCGATCGCTAATTACACCTGGCGCGCTCCTTTAATTCAGCCCTGTCAAAACAATGAGCGCGAGCCTAAACTGGCGCCTGGAATAGCCACGAGATTGATAGGCCGACTCCATTAAATTATCAGGAATATTATTATTTGTATTATTATTGCTATTATTATTATTATTATCGTTATTATTGGGTTTCTTCTAACTTTAAGAATGAACCTTTCCTGCCTCGTCGTCTCTTCGCGCTCGTGCGTCTGCGCGCGCTCCCGCATCGCGTGTGTAAGTGTTTTACAGGGGCATTCAGGGCCAGATTGATCCAATAACAGCGCCTTTATCATCCCCCCTTTTTCCTGAGCTGTCACATCGCATTTTAAACTACAAGCCTCTCTCCATCTCCCAGACACACGCGCACGCGCGTGCGCACACACGCACGAGCTGTGCATCATTATCTCGATTTTTCACCTGAACAGCTTACACCGATGTTTAGTTGTAAATGACGAACAAAGTGGGTTGTAGCTGCATGACGTGACGTTTCCAAGAATCCAATATCCGCAAATGGAGGCTCCATGCAGCCTTCACTGTGTAGGATACATGTCGTTACTGAACGAGACTGTTGCCTGGGCGGCTTTTTGTGAGTTCAACCATGAATTAAAAAAAAAAAAAAAAAACTCTTGAATCTATTATTTGGATAGGAAGCCTTTGCAACTACTGCTTTTTGTTGATAAAACAAGGGCAAAAATAAGTATATAAATAAATAACAAAAATATATAAATAAATAAAAAATAAAACACGAGCATAAATAAATAAACTACAAAAATAAAACCAAGAGCATGAATAAATTATTTACAAAAAATAAAATAAAAATAAAGCAAGAGCGAGAATAAATAAATTACAATAAATGAAACAAAATGAAATGAGCATTAATAAATAAATTACAAAAAATAAATAAAAAGAGCATAAATAAATAAATAAATAAATTACAAAACATAACATAGAAAATAAAACAGGAGTAAAATACATAAATGAATTACAAAAATAGAATAAAAATAAAACAAGAGTAAAAATAAAATTACAAAAGTAAAATTCACAGCTCTTTTCCTCCACCAGTGGATGAAAGTAGAGAGCAGTGCAAATTCACTTAAACTCTTTCAATACATAATATTAATGTATTCGTGATGATAGATACATGTTTTACCCTCCTACCCATTACGATACAACAAGTCCACCTACACCCGCTTCATTAATAGTTTAATGCAATTTTTACATTGAATCAGGTAGTCATGGTCTCTTCCAAGAAATTTAGGAAAAAATAAAAGTAAAACAACATCTCACTTGTAGTCATGAAAAATAAATGTTACAGAGATTACTGGCCCCAGTGTTGGACTCAACACAAAACACAGATGATGACTTACATTTACTATAATTCTGCTATGACTGATAAGTATATTATATTGAAGCATTTATATATAAATTCAAACTATAATTGCATGCTTAGTCAATTCATTCTACACCTAGTAGCTTATTTCAATCACTGCATGAAAACAACTTGGGCTGCAGTTAAACCTCAGGGCTACACCACACAACAGCTTGGTTCAGACAAGAAAACTTCTTATTTCTATTTCAAACTGCTTGTTTAAAAGTCAAAAAATTTTAATACTAGAGTAGGCTCACTAATGTTAAACCATATTATGTCAACATGGGTGTCATACAATAAATATAGTACATTTAAGTTGCTGCACAGATATTCCAGTACAGCAGAAACAAGTTTCACAAAGACTTTTCTGTCGTTGTGTACCTGGTGGCTTTTCTTTGTGGTGCGCCCATCCTTTTCTTAGTTTGCCACCTTTATTAGTGGTACTTGAGGTTAACGACATTAGTGCTGTGCCTCCTTTTGAATGATGATCTCCTTTGGATTAAACCAACCACACAATGGACACAAAGCCTCAAATGGCACGGGGTCTCAGTGGCTAACGAATTGCAATAGAGAAACACAAGCACTGCTAATGGAGTTAGTGGGCCCTGGTGGTATTATGTCAACCACTATTATTGCTCCACCATGAACAGTTTAAGAAACCTTTCAGCCACCAGTCATCGCGTGGAGCTCGGTCAGAACAGTGAGCAGAACAAGCATGAAATTGGACTTCTCTCTTTGGACATCTTTTGCTAAAATAGACCCTCTAATAAAAAAGTATTCTCCATAATAATCTCTCAGCAAGGGCACAGAATCACACCTAAGAGCAAACCGCGACAATCTGAAGAACCTTTAAAGATAGTGTTGAATAATTTGACCCAAAGTCCACACATATGCAAGGGGACTTGCATTTATGGTCCCTCAGATTGAAAAAACCCTAAAATACTACTTGGTTAGTGGTTAGTTCTTTCAAGAGTTTGTAACAACAATTTCAGTGGTAATGCTTTTTTATGGTATGGTTTTATATGGGTTTTATGGCAAGATTGCGCAGAATTTTTGCATGCGTTTTGAACCCACCTCCCTACAGTGGAATCAACCAGTCAACTTACTTGCAGTGCAGGTCCACACGACTTGACCTGTATGAGTCTGCAACCTACGGTTACCCATAAGAAATCTCTCTCTGCAGGTCTGCAGGGACGTTTACGTGTTTCTTCAGGGAGGCAGAATTCCAGCATAAGAGTCAAGAACCAAAATAGCAGCTCTGTTAGCTTGTACTTAAGGACAGTGGTGCTTTGAGCTACGTTACATTTCATGCTAACATGTCAAGTTGAGGCATAATGTTCATCATGTTATTTTAATGTGTTTGGTGAAAAAAGTAATGGTTTTAGGTATTTGGTGATAAATTAGACGATTTAAGTTGTAAATGTTCTAAATCAATCAATCTATCAAACTTTGTTTATATAGTACCTTTCAAACAAGTCAAATGCAATTCAAAGTGCTGTACACATGACAAAATATAGATCGTTAAAAATGCATTTAGAGACTAATGCACCAAAACAACCATATTAAAAGTTCATTGAATGAGAAAACGGTAAAAGATGGACATTTACAACATTCCCTACACAAAACAAGCAGATTGTATTAAAATGCAATAAAATGTTGATTAAACAAAGTAGAGTAAACACTATAATGATGATGATAATAAATAAAATGAGTATAAATACTAAAACTAAAAAACTAAATACTAAAAAAGTATAAAATACTACATAAAACCCAGAATAAATAGATGTTTTTTTTTAGTTTGCATTTGAAAATATCAATATTTGGAAGACTTTTCCAGCTTTGAATCCTTGTGTATTTAGTCTGGAATCTGGTTTCTCTCTCTGAGACTATGAACCACGTATCATCACTTCTGTTTTATCCTGGTTGAGCTGTAAAAAAAACATTTATATCTAAAATTCAGTTAAAAAGTGAGTCAGTCGGCCCAGTGTCATCACGAGAAATGGCCACATAGAGCTAAGTGTCATCAGCATAGCTGTGGAAGGAGATACAGTGTCTCCTGTTGCCCAGTGGAGGCCCTAAAACTGATCCTTGTGGTGCCCCGCATGTAACCTCATAGTGTTATATATAGAAAATAATGTTCTTCTGCAAAGATATGAGGTAAACCACTTAAAATATGAATTAATATTAAAATTAATATTAATGTTATATAAAAACAATCCCAGACAGGCCAGACCAGACAGACCAGAACGGAAAGCTTTTTGCTGTCAAGATTTGTTGTGATATCATTCACTGCTTTTAGCAGGGCTGCCTCTGATGTGTCCTAAAACCTCACTGAAACATTTCTAATTTAGCATTTGAGTTTTAAAAAAGTACTTAGCTGATTAAAAACTAGTTCCTCTAAAAATTTTTCTTAAAAATGGGAGGTCTGAAATCGGTCTAAAATTGCTGGGTGTTAAAATATCCAGGTTCCCCCTTTTTTTTAAATATAGAGGTTAAACTAGAGCATTTTTAACATCAATGGGGAAGACACTGAGCTGTAGGGAGTGATTTACTATGGCCAGGATGTCTTCAGATACAGAATTAAAAATAATTAAAAAAAGGGAGGTAGGGACTGGGTCAAGGGATCATGTTGAGGGCTTCAGTTCTGTTACTATTCTACTGATTGTTTCAGCATCAACCAGGTAAAAACATCCCAACTTGACATCACTCTGTACACATTAGAGGTAAAAGTGCAGTGTGCTTGTTCTGCTGGCAGATACCAGATTTCATGTTGATTATTTTCTCCTGGGAGCAGCCAGTAAACTCTTCACACTTAGACGAATTTGGAGGCTTGATACTAGAGTTGGATGTGGGGTTTACCAGCGAGTCTGTTGTACTTCTGGGATTGTGAATGTTGTTTAGAGGGTTTGACAAATATGCTTGCCGTGAAGTTTGAATTGCCTTGTTGTAATTTGCAAGTTTTACAGGAGTATCATGTGATATGTTAATTTAGTTTTTCACTATCAGCGCTCAGAAACTCTGCAGTCTCGGTTTAGGTTCATGGTTTGACTATTTTTCCATGTTGTTAGTTTCTTAATTTTAACTGGAGCGACTGCATCAAGAGCTGTTTTCATTTTATGGTTAAAAGCATGAACTGTCTTCATAGGATAACAAAACATTTTGTGGTACCTACAAAAAAGCACACAGCGGTGGTCAGACAGAGACAGAGTAGTGACAGAGGAAGAAGATGTTGATATTATGGTATAATTAAGTCTAAGGTGTGTCCATGTTTGTGAGTCAGTATGTTAACATGCTGTTTAAAAGCCATACATTCCAACAACTATAAAAACTCTTTGGCTCTGTTATGTGCCAGATTATCAACATGTTTGTTAAAATCACCAATTAACACGCAGGTATCATATGAATGACAGATAGTAGATCTAAAAATTACCTTTAAAGTGAGGGGGCAGATAACTTAGGAGATCTATATTCACTGCAAGAAAACAAGGCTGAGTATTTAAAAGAGTAGTATTATATTCAAAGGTATGAAATGTGCCTAGGTCCACATCTCTGCCCCTCAATGTCTCTCTGTATATTACAGCTGTCCCTCCACCCTTCTTTCCCTCTCTGGACGAGCAGCAAAAGGAGGCAGTTCAGACTGTGGTCATTAATGAGGTCAGTGATACAAAATGATTTGTTTGTTAGTGCTGTTATATTGAAAAGAGCCATTTTTATGTTTGCCTGTTTGGTGGCTGAAAATGAGTTCCTGTTCATGGGGATTATACCCAAGTTATTTATGTTTGGCTCCTTTAAAGCTCTGTTGGCAGTGTTGTGTTGAGTTGAGATGATGGGTTTTACAAAATCAACAGAGGTGGGTGTGGTAGGTAGTCATGGTGATATACATTGTCCCATGTTAATGACAAGCACCTGACAGCCCGTGTGGTTTGGGTGTAGTCCATCACGCTTAAATGTGTCCCCGTTTATTTCCTGTTGCAGAATACGGGAATGACATCAGCTGCGTCCAAAATCACATCACCACGTGTACTCTCATTCAGCGTACTTTGAATAAACTGTGTGAATGAGCAGTGTGTATTTTTTGGGATGCTGCAGGAGTTAGTCCTAAAACCCAGAAATGAGTTTGCATTTTAGCACATGTGGAATGAAATGTGTCATCCCTGTAGCACTCTATTGCCACATCACTTCCTGCGAGCCTCCTTGCCGGTTGGAGACACGTAACCATGGTAACCGGTATCAACCTTGTGACCAAAACAATGATTTGTGAGAATCATAAAGTCTGAACTAATTCATAATCTACATTGCTCCTATAGCAAAGTGGAATGTTATACTTACACTTAAATTGAAGCGTTAACTCTTGAACTTTGCACTGCACTTTGCATTGTGGGATATTTATGTCGCCATAGTGTCCAGCATTTCATACTGTTATATTTCAACAGAAATAGTATGCAATTCACATACTATTGGTTTTATACTAAGGTTGCGGCCATACTAAATATTTCACATACTGTTTTACTGTGCTAAACAGTATGTTAGTATGGAAATTTGGATGCAACCATAAATTGACAGGAAGTAAACATGGACCTAAGTTGTTGCCTAGAAATGCGATTTGAGAAATAAATTAGATTAAAAATTTAACCTGATGCGAGATGAAAAGTTAGGGGATTACCACAGTTGATATAGTTCATGCTGTGGGGGATGTAGCTTTCATGTCAATCCACTCAATAGCTGTTTAGACATTTCACTCAAAAACGCAAAAGTCAACCCCATGGTGGTGCTAAAAGAAAAACAGGGGATCACCAACGTCATTAGGATTCATCCTCTGGAGATCACAAATGTCTATATCAAATTTTGTGCTGACCAACCCACCAGCTGACATTGCCAAACTGGCGTGGCTAAAAACCAAACTGAAGAATTCATAATGCCATAAAATGACAAAGATACATTTGGTTGGTTCTTCTGCAGGGAATAAGTTTAAAGGAGCAGTGTGTAGGATTTAGTGGCATCTAGTGGTCAGGTTGCAGATTGCAACCAACTGAATACCCCTCCGCCCAGTGTTTGGTTTGTCCATTCTGGGCTACTGTAGAAACATGGTGGACTCTGTGACTATGTAGATATGAACGGCTCATTCTAAGCAAACAAAAACAATTATTCACGAATGAAAACACAGTTATCAATATTATATTCCAGTTCTGCTTATAGATCCCTCGAAATGCTAGTCACTGTTCTTCACTAGTCACTGATGCTTTTTCAGTCACCAACAAATACAGTTTAACAAAACTGAATACAACATGTAGAGATTTTCAGCAATATGTGTTGTCTGTCTGGTGGAGGTTAAAAAAAAAAGAGAAGATTACTGCAATTAAAATTTCAAGTTATCCCATCGAGCTAAGGGTCTTGTCTAATGCAGGGGAAATGGTGCTCAAACTGAAGTGTGCAATGGAAAATGAAAGGTTTTGAAATTTACAATCATGGCACAGGCCAGGAGCAACTGGGTGTCCAGGTGGACATCTTTGGGGAAGCGATAGAGAGAGAGAGAGAGAGAGAGAGAGAGAGAGAGAGATTATACATATAAATTGTAAGCGGTGTCGCAGGGGCCAAATCTTGCCCGAGGCGGTGACTGCTTCATTTTGTGTTAAATTTCTTGACAGAAAGTCGCCCGCGTGCTGGTGAATACTGAATGGTAATCAGAGCTGGTTGAATAAGTGCCTCCCCCTCCCTCTTCCATTACTGTGAATTAATTCGACTTTATTTATCCAATTTCTGGAGCTGACAGAATGTTAATTTGAGTTGAGATTTCTCTCTGCTGTTCTGCCTGTGACCCGTAGCCCTGGGATTGGTGTGTTGTAATAACCTGAATCTTTCACCAGAAGCTCCGATAATTGTTACCTTATTAGCATGTAAATTGTTTAATTAATATTATTATGAAGAACCATATAATCCCTCCGTTACTTGACCTCGAGTCCACACATGAGCAGGCTTTCTGCATTTCAATGTCTAGTTTTTAAATGGACTCTTTAATGTCGGCTGGTCGTCGGGTGGTTATAAACCCCCTTTCCCCCAATCTTAGTGCAACTTTGAACGGCTTGAGAGGCGCTTTTGATGTCAGTCCTTCTCTATCTCTCTCTTCTGCTCCCTCCATCCCCTTTTATTTCTTTGCTGCTCTTTCTGATGTGTATTTATTTTCCTGCTGCCATTTTTTGAACATCAAAATCCAGCGCCTACTTGTCATTTGCTTATAAAAGCTCTTTAAAAAAAAAAAAAAAAAAAAAAAAAAAGCCCCCCTTCCACTTTCCCAGTGGCGGTGCGAGCCAAACACATGCAGTGCTCGATGAAAAGCAGCCCTTGACACGAGGTCCTAAGAGACTGCAGCATTTAAATTTGCTTTTCTTCCTTCCTCCTCCTTTTTTTCGCTGGGCACGAGTGACATTGTCAGATGTTAGCTTTAATTAATTTGATAATAAGATGGGCGACTCACGCGCAAGCCAGGGTTCGGCTTGCCTTGCCTCCAGCCTTCCTCCCCTCTCCCGTCTCTCTGTGCAGACAACACAACCAAACACACACTTCAGCAAAGAAAAGACTACTCTATTGTCTCACTCAGGTATCTGTTATTCACAGTTCTTCTTCACAGAGTAATGCTGTATATCCAGTGATCCACTGGGATAACAATATAGTACATCAACAACCTGAAAAGAGCGCTCCTGTTAAAAATTTGTATTTGGACCATAGACTGTATAAAAGAAGTGATCATAGTCACTGTGACATCACCCATTGGTTTGTGGACTACTGTTTTTAAAATTCAAGTTGGGCATTTTGACAGTCGCCTTCTTGTTTTTTTGCAACCAGAAATGACACGAGAGGATGAATAAGACATTTTTCGAAATGTTACAATGAATTTTGATGAGCTGAAAATACACTGTTAAAGTTGTAAGACAAAAGCACAGACAACTCCCAGACCGGACAATGCTGTGGTAGCTACCTGTCAATCACAATATAGCTACGCCCTAAAGCATACCCTGCTTTATGGTCTATTTGACTCTAAATGGGCCCATAATTTCCTAAATGAACATCATGCTGTATTGAAGAAGCATAAACTCATTTTTACAATGTTTACTGAGGTAATAAATCCAGTGAGAAGTAGGCTCATTTTCTCATAGACTTCTATACAATCAGACTTCTTTTTACAACCAGAGGAGTCACCCCCAGCTGGATATTAGAAAGAATGAAGTTTGAGGCACTTCAGCATTGGCTTCACTTTTCAGACCTCGTAGTTTGGACGTGCTAAACTAGCTGCAGCTGCTGTGCTACCGTTCCATTGTCACAAAAAAGAGATGTGAATTAGATGCATTTCCATCAACTGGTTTGGAGCAAACAAACTCAGTTACAGTGTAGTTTACTCAGAAATTGGCTGTAATCTGGCAGAAAACAGAGTAGAAGAAATAGTAGAGGTTGTTAACCAGAAACAAAACAAGTCTCCTTGGCCATCTAACCATCTACGAGAGAAAAATGCAGAGAGGTCTTCAGGAATTTGTTTCCACTGGGCAAGTTTTAATCGTTCTTTCATGTCTGCTAGTGTTGGCCATGTGTCATGTTGTCCGGAGGTGAAGATAAAGTGTACATTATTTGAATATAAGGGAAGACAGTGACGGCAGAAACAGCTGATCCATCATGTCAGTTAAATGTTCATGTCAGAATTTACTCTGCATCAACTCTTTTTCAACAAATGCACCAAGACACCACCTCAAGTGAGCGTAAACAAAACGTTTTTTATATATATATATATATTTTTGTTTCCATGGAGCTTTTTGAAATGCAGTACTTCAAGTTGCACAAAAGTATGTGAATGGAAATGCAGCTAATGACCACAGACATGCTGAATGATTGAAAAGCTGCATTTTGTTCTTGTGATATTTTGAGTTTTTTTAGATTTTAATTCATACTTTGGTTGTTTTCCTTAGCTTCATCCACTGTGAAGCTGAAGTGAGTTCTGATCTGAAAACAGCACTTAAACTTACCCACTCCACTCAAAAGTGTCTGATTTTCACCTCTAACCTCACTGAAATTTGCAGAAACTTTAAACATAGCTCTCACTTTTTCATATCGATGGTAAGTTTGAAAAAAACTAAGATAGTAACGACGGGCTTAGATTAAGTTGTGCTGCTTATCAACAAACTGGCATTGCATCAGAAGACAGCTAGGTTATTGTATAAGCTAGATCCTTCATTTGGCCAATTAATAATTAATAGCCAACCATGTACAGTGTCAAGACTGGGAGCTTCCTGACTGTCTTGTTAGGAATCAGCCATCAAATGGAGGATAGACAGAAAGTCAGAATTATCACAGGTGTAGAGCTTTGTTGTTGTCGACGTTGTGTAGATGGGGATGGCTTACAAATTATCAGGTGGCACACTGAGACAACGAAGTGATTTATCCAATCTTTGCTGTTTACAGTCCTTACATTGTTAGTCAGTTGGTCTGTTGTTCACCACGTTGGTCCAGACTGAGGCCCTGGTCAGACGTGGTATTAATATCAGTGATTGGATCACAAGGGGACAGCTCTAAGTTCAGATATAAACACACTCAAAATGCATTGAAGACGCACTGAGATCCGATCACTCAGACCACATTCAGAGGTGGTCTGGGCCACATGTGGCCACATTCTTTTAGCAGTGTGTACCTGAATGTGTCCTGGGCCACATTAAGGACTGACGTCCCGCTGGGATCCGCTGGGATCCGCTGGGTCTCACTGCACTCTTCAGGTAAATAGACAAGCAGACATGAGCGCTGCGTCTGCCTCGCAGCATGGAAACAGCTTTTGTGCTCTACTGTATTCTGTCGTTACAAATGTATTTCATTAAAATATATCTGATCTACAGGAGACTATCAGACTAGGCACACAAAGTGCATTATTATTATCATACTTTTGGAGATGTGTCGGTCTTTTTGTTCTGCTGCTTTGCACAGCGCTGACACCCACATGCCCGCTGCTCTCTCTCAACCCCAGCTTTCTGAAGCTCTGTACCCTGCTGTTGCCTGGAAAAGCAGTGCCAGCAATACGCATGGAGGTCCCTGGGACCGCCCAGTAACCTTTTATTTTGATGTTAATAAAATGTACCCAAATTCAAAAATATGGAGGATATTACTACTGACATTCCTGTAATATCATGTCACAACGTCTGCTGTATTAGCTACGTGTTTAATACGTTTATTTGCAAATAGATTGGGTTAGATCTGATCACAAGTGGTCACCGGAGACAAATTTAAATGCCAGGTGTGAACACACGTACTTAGAGCTGTCCACTTGTGATCTGGTCACTCAGGACACATGTTAATGCCAGGTCTGAACAGGGCCTGAAATACCTCAACAAACATGCTACAAACATTCATGGTCCCCAGGCAATGTGTCCTGAGGACTTTGGTGCTTTAGAATAACTTCTGCGATCTTTGAGCACCATCATGAGCACCGCCATTTTCTAGTGAGTGCCCGATTGAAACTGCACATGTGCAACTCTCAACAGAGATGAGAAGAAAGTGAAGTAGCTCACTCCTCAGCTACTTCTATCATGAGCTCTGGAAAAAAACAATGAACTCTTATTCAGAGTTGCAGGATTTACGAGCCCGACGTGGCATTTTACTTAACCCGGGCAACTGAGCAATCCTAATTATTGAGCCCTGCTTTGGGTTATCACCAAATTCTTGGCATCCCCATCAGCCTCAGCTGCGTTTCATACAAGTGATCTTAACATCAGCCTGTTAGCGTAACATTGCCTCACAGAGCTGCTAGCATCAACTCTTGATAGATCATCTACAGCACAAACTATCAGTCATTTACCAGTAATGGTCTACACTGGGATAGACAGCAGACACAGTTTGCACCGAGGGGCTGTGCAGAACAACCACAGCCTCACACTGCTGGCCACTGAGCAGCTCCACAGGAGGAGTTTGGGGTTTTAATCTTTGCTCAAAAGCACCTCAACTTTGGGTACTAAGGGAGGGGTGAGTTTCACAATGAAAGCTACACTTGTGACCTCACATGAGCAATTAAGCTCCCAAAATAAAACCCTTTAAAACTCAGCCAATTTCTAACCAAAGGTTAATTTGAGACAAGGTTTGTGAGTGGTTATTTGATTATATTTATTTTTAAACTCACTTCAGACTTCATTTCAGGTAGCTAAATTGTATGTGTCCAGAAAAAAATGAGTGGAACAAGGCAGCTAGTTAACAGTACTGTACTTCACCTGAGGTTACCTGTCCTACGGGGAAACATGCCCTCAACGATCACGTGTAGGTCAGTCAGTTACATTCACAAAAGGACATGGAGACACTGTGTGTGAACGTTCAGAGGAAACTCCCCTTGTGCCGAAGAAAACTCTTTTTCTTAGAGAAAAAAGAAAACTGTAGGTTACTACATCGAAGAATAAAAAAAAAAAAATCGCTGTCTAGCCACAAAACCCTCAATATGCCTCTCGAGAGGAGAAATCAAGTCATATTTATTTTTTAATTAGCAAACTAAGGTGAAGCAGTGGAGAGTTAATTACTCAATTACTGCGTACAAGTTAATTTTTAACTATCTGAAATGAGGTCACTCATTATTTAGGCGATTGGTTGATAATTAAGAGTCTAATCTAAATGAATTGTTGGGAGGCGGTTTTGATCCTTCAGTGTGCTTTGTGGCAGCCTAAAACCAGGAGAGGATGCCATTCCAATTAAAAGTGAAGGGATTTAATGTATTGATGTTTAGTTTTTTTCTCCACAAATCTTTTTTTATGACACATTATCGACGCTTTGATAATTTAGAGAAGGAAAGAACCCATTTACAGACGAGTGTGTTTTAGCGCCGCCTCTCTATGCAATTATAAACTTTTCCTCCATCTAATAATGAGAGTAACCACGTCTCTGACAGAATAGTGGTTTATATTATATACTGTGATTGTTTTAAAGTTATGTGGAGTACACCTCTGGATAGACTGAAGATTAGATCATATGTTTATGTCTTTGTATATGCTTTATATATCTGTATGTAAATGTGTGTATATGTATGTACTGTACATGCTGTATATGTATGTACAGTAAATATGTGTGTATATACATATATGTGTGTGTATATACATGTGTGTGTGTGTATATATATATATATATATATATATATATATATATATATATATATATATATATATATGTGTGTGTGTGTGTGTGTGTATATATATATATATATATATGTATATATATATATATATATATATATATATATACATACATATATATACATACATACATATATATATGTGTGTGTGTGTGTATATATATATATATATATACGTATATGTGTGTATATATATATATATACACTCTATATATATACACAGTGTATGTACCATATGTATATAGTGTATATATTGTATATAGTATTTACACTGTATAGATACAGTGTATAGTGTATAAATATAGTATACATAAACTGTGCATATATGCAGTTTATAGTATACGATAAAGACACTGTGTATGTAAATAAGATATATACACTATGTATGTATTTAGTATACTATACAATACAGTATAGTGTATATATACACTGTATGTATACACTGTATATACAGTATATTGTAAATGTACAGTATATATAGTGTATATATATATTATGTATACACTCTATATATAGACACTGTATATACAGTGTCTATATATAGACACTGAATATATGTAGTACACATACTGTATATGTGTATATATATAACTGTATGTATGTATACAGTATATGTGTATGTATGTATATACAGTATGTGTGTATATGTATAAACTGTATGTGTGTATGTGTACAAACTGTATGTGTGTATATACTGTATACCTGTATAGTAGTGGTGCCAAACTTCCTCTGGAGCCATAATTTCATTTCAATTAAAAGTAACTTATCACCATTTCCTAAAGCGTGCTTAATATGCCAAAAATGTTCTATGCTTGAAAGAGTCCAAAATGCCATTTTAATTGTTATCAGCGAGTCGGATCTCCCCCTCACTCTCCCTCTTTCTCGCTTTCTTCTGCCCACCACCGCCCCCCTTTTTTTCCTTGGCTGTCTTGGCACAAGCCGCACGGAAATAGACCTAATTAACCCCCCTACCCCACAGGGAAATCCGCTATGCAAATTAACATTTTCAAAATATAGTAATGATATAATTTGAGAAATGGTGATGCCAATTTTTCATGCACTGGCTGGAAGTATTTGCATATAGATTTTAGCAGCCCTATCAATACTCTTCTTTTCATCTCTTCATCAATCATCTGGAAGGGGGAGGTGGGTTAAAACAAATGCTCAGATCTGATGGGCACAGAGGAAGAATGGATCAGCCTATTCGGCCACTGGCTGGCTACTGGAGCCCAACAAAACCATCTGCCGGGAGTGATGCGATGGAGGGGTGGAAGGAAGGAGGAGAAAGCCCCCCACCCCAAAGAGCCCAGCTTAAAGCCGCTCAGTAAACGAGGAAAGATGTTTTAATTAGGAAGCGAGTTCACACGCGTCTCATTTAAATCACTTCAATGAATAGCTCAGTCGGAGTGGCCTGTGTGCACTGAAAGGAAAGGATGGATGCTGTTGGAAACAAAGGTGTTTCCATTGGTTCATGTTTTGTTTTCTCATGTCTCCTAACCCTTGTAATTTCAATTTACAATATGAGCTCCATTTCAGTTTACTTGGTATTTAAATATATCTAATCTAATACAAACACTGTTGTGTCTCTCTTCTCCCAAGTGTGTCCAATAACATTTAGATTACCCTGAATATCTTCAGCCAGAACACCCAATACAGTATAATGATCACAAGTATTAAGAGAAAACGATAGTAGCATCAGGTACTTTATCCCTTTTATTGTTGATATCCGTAGAGGCAATCTGTTGATTCAAGCATAATTGTTCTTGAAAGAGATGTATAAAACCATCCTTAACATGCTCTGTATTGTGACGCATAATTCACAAGTTAAAGCATTGAACACAGTGAGGGATAACACTGGTCTGAGATATGTAGTCCATTGAGCAAAGTAAATCAGTGTTTTGGACATCTTGCATCTGCAGCAGTTCCATCATCATTTGTCCATTATTCAATGAGCAGATATACTAATAACTCTGGAAATGGGGGTTGTTTGGTTGATTGAATAAGTCTACTGCTGACTTTGATCAATCAGTGGGACTTTTGATGTTGCATCCCTGCTTTACTTTACAGGAACTTATTAGACGGCTTTGTTGAATACTCGATTCTGATTGTGCAATTACGCCATTCTACAGTCTGTTATTTCTTTATAGCAGACCGTCGCTATGCTTAACAGACCGTTGCTATGTATAGCAGACCGTTGCTATGGGCGCAGTTCTGATGTCCTGCCGGACTATTATTGTGTCAATTTATTGATTTCTTAAGTAAGTAGCTGTGTAATAAGTGAGATAATGTACAGCTAGCAGGTCATTGTTGTGAAAGAAACCCCCTCAGGGCAATGAGAGATAGAGTGCAGCATCACCCTGTCAGGGTTTCTTTCACAATATTGACCGTCTTGCTTTATATTATCCCTTATTTATTTGTGATGCTCTTGGATCTCCTCAGTAGAGGGTTTTGGTTTTACAATTTCTTTCTTATATTCTTCATTTCTATGATTCACTTTACTTTAAAGGTGCAGCGTGTGTTTGGCAACATCTTGCGGTGATGTTGCAGATTGCAACCAACTGAAACTTCTCCCATGTGGAAAGCATGTAGGGCGATGGCTGATGTGAAAATGTGAATGATACCGTCTACTGTTGAAACGTGGCAGCCAGCTCCGTGAAGAGGACCTGCTCCCTATGCAGATAGAAACAGCTCATTCTAAGGTAATGAAAACACATTTCTTATTTTCAGGTGATTATACACTTAAGAAAACATGTACTGATTAATACTAGAATACTAGATTAATAATACATCCCTTTAAGTGTTTTAGGGGTAGGTTAGTTCTAGGTTCATACTTGTATTTTGGGTTCCTACTAGAACTTGTTAACATGCTTTAATGTTGAAACACACATTATTATTCGCATACTGTCTGTCTGAATTTACCTGTACTCAACCTCTGTCGGGGCTGCTGTTTTAGCGCCTGTCTCTTTAAGAGCCCCTCCTGAAAAAGCCCAGTCTGCTCTGATTGGTTAGTGAGAAAAATATAGTTCACCTTTGCAAAGGTAAATGAACCGCATGTGACATAGGAAGGGGAGCCAAATCTGAATGTTTTCTGAATCACACTTTTTCTGATCAGACAGCCCACAAAAAAAAAAACTGAGTGTCTTATGTCACAGTTGTGAGTTGTAGGTACTCCAGATACCCAAATATATGAGCACAAACATGATAAGTCCCTTTAAACACAGCATTTATTACATAGTCACTTAAACTTCAGTACTGTGGATGCTATATTGTTGGAGGAATCAAAATGAGTGAGGTATTAAGGCTTTTTCTCATTTACTCTACAGTTAAAGTTCACTTTTCTTTATTTTAGAGCCATTTTTCTTGCAGCCTTTTTTGTATCAGTCATGGCAGCATGCAGCCGATGGCACGCAGCCAAAATGACAGGACAGTTTAAGCAATTAATGCTCAAAGATATCAGCCAGTGAGTGAACTCATTTCAGATAAACTGCCAGTCCACCAAGCACAGCCTTATGATACCCTCTGGAATATCCCATCCTAACATATGCCTAATTGTTTACTACTGCTTGTTTACATAAATACAAAATGTTACAGGGGAGGGGGAGAGGGGGGCGTAGAGGAGAGTCAGTACACTATAAGGAGCTGCAGAATTAATAACAATTTGTGGCAGATAATTACTTATCAATTAAAGCTGTTATCCTGCCTAATTAGGCAACGTTCATTAAATTCAGCCAATTTAAACCTTAATCAAAGTTAGCAGGGCCTGACAGCTAAGAGAGGATCAGTGGAGGAGCGCCCCCCGGTGGAGGAGAGGGGTGTGTGTGTGTGTGTGTGTGTGTGTGTGTGTGTGTGTGTGTGTGTGTGTGTGTGTGTGTGTGTGTGTGTGTGTGTTTCTATTTATTATTATTTTCTATCAGTATTCTTTATTTTTTTTTATTTTGTATTGTTCTAAGACAGGGAAAGAATTAATGTATTTTTAATTTTTACATTTCCTATTATTATTACTATTATTGTAGTAGTAGTAAAAGAAGTTCTGAGATACTAAAACTACTAAAAATAATAATACTACAAAATAAATTATCTGTTACAAGTATAAGTATTCCGAATGGGATTTTCCAAGTATTATATTCAAATATTATTATTTTATTAATACAACTTTACTTATTCTGTCAAATAAATGTAAAAGAGTAAAAATATGTTTTTTAAGTTAATTATTAATTATTATTATATATATTAAAATACACATGCATGGCCACGTTAACCTGCTGGTTACCCCCCAGTCCTCCTACTATCTGGGCCATGTGGGGACATTACATGGCCCAAGGTTTGCTATGAGACAATTTGACTTAACATAAACATATTAAAGTAGGAAAATGTGCCAATGTAAGCATAATATTAACTTAACTAATGAGACTAGATTTTGATCCAGACTGGGCCTGAAGGTCAGGTGATAAAGTTGGACCCACATGAATCTTATCGGCTGATATTTTGATTTGGTAATATGCATATTATGCACATTCCCAAAAAAGTGACAGTTAATAAAGTTACCTGGAGATTCACTGATACAGTATGTAAAACATTAAAGTTACTCCAAACTTGTAGTTTCAGGTTTTCAGTTTTACTTTAAAACTATGAACAGGTGCTGGCAAAGGGGTCGGTAAACAACAGTTAATAAACACCAGTGTGTCAGTTAGGCTGATGATATCATAGACCTAAACTTAGCTTAAACTTAAAAAAAAAAAAAAAAACTAAAAAAATCTATAGTGTCTCTGTCTGTCTAGTCTAGTACAGTGATACTCAAAGTGAGGAAGGGGACAATCTGAGTCTGTGAAAAGCTTTCAGATTCATTAATTTAAATTATCAGGTAATTGTTGTAATTGTATTTACCCAACATTGTTTTACGTAACATTGTTACACTTGTTACGTAAGAAAGTCCACTCAGGGCAGTTGTTATTTATTTACATAATTAAGTTAGGTTAGGTTACGTAGTTAACATAGTTATGTAATTATGTTAGGTAGTTGTCACATAGTTACATTGTGTAGCTACATTACATAGTTACATTATGTAGTTACGTAGTTACATTACGTAGTTCCATCATGTAGTTACGTAGTTACATTACGTAGTTATGTTACATAGTTACATTACATAGTTACGTACATGTTACATAACATAGTTATATTACGTAGTTACATTACGTAGTTAACTCGCGTAGTTACATTACAGTTACGTTACGTAGTTACGTTGCATAATTACATTGTGTAGTCACATTACATAGTTACGTAGTTACATTACATTATTGCTATGTTATTATTTTAACACAAACCTTTTTGTTTTGTTGCCTGAACCTAACCAGTCAATTCACAGTATTAATTTAAAAATTTTAATAATTTAAAAAATATTAATAAGGTATCATTGTATGTTTCTGCAAGTGTGATACGAGGCAGATATGAAATGTAATTCTGAATCTTTTTTTGATTCAGCAACATTCAGAGACATTCAACGTATCCCGTGGTTTGTAGAAATGTACATAAACATTTTATGAGGACTGGGTTGGTACAGTGGTTTATAGATTACATTCTAATGTAACAGATCTAGAACTCGTTTAATGCCTGTCTAATATCTTTCTAATATACTGTATTTCTCATGCTGTTTTTTCACACTACTAACACTATAGAAGTGTAAAAAGTATATGTCAGATTATTCCTAGTGGCTCTATTTGGTAAGTAAATGTAAAAAAACTGAGAACCTCTGGCCTAATGGAGCAAAGTACAAGGTAACAGAAAATGGGAATACTGAAGTAAATACTTCAAATGTGTACTTATAAGTGCAGTACGTGAGTAAAAAGTAAAGTTAGTTGTTGTTTTTTTTTGTTTTTTTTAACAAAAGCCACTATAAAAATGTCCGCTTGTGGACACAGTGACTGGAGGCGTGACCCTCCTCCACCTTCTGCTCTGCCCCGTCAGCTCTTCGCTTCCAAGAACTGTTGTGGCCAATTGACAACAAAAGCACGCGCTTCTCGGGGCGCCTCGGCACGAGGAATGAGTTAATTAATATTGGCTCTTGTTTGGTCGAGTTAATGAATGAGTGAATTATGCACCTCTGGGACACCGCCTCCCCGATCGGTTTAAATTATCCCCCGCACCCCCTCTGCTGACATTGTCCTCCAATTTCCCCACTCTGATCCTGCACTGATGGGGTCCCTGTCACCAACCACACCACCACACAGCACACACACACACACACACACACACACACACACACACACACACACACACACACACACACACACACACACAGAGGCCGAGGCTACCCCTGCCGACTCCATCTGTCTGTCTTTGTCCTGCTCGGGTGTATTTTAGCTCATTGTCTCCAGCACATTTATTGACGCCTTTTTTTAAATTCAACGCTTCTGTTCGACCTCGCATCGTCAGCTCAGGGTGGCAAATAACTTCCATCCCATTAACTCGTTTGAGAGGGGAGGCTAGTCAAACAAAGCTGGGCCGCAATCTGATCCCCACACACACACACACACACACACACACACCACACACACACACACACACACACACACACACACACACACACACACAGTCCTGTTGGTCAGAGAGAGGAAAAAAAAAGATCCATATTATTTGCATTAAAAGCCTCGCACCGTGAAATTCATTTATAATTACAAAGCGGGGTGCTGTGTGTGTTATGCAGATCAGGGACGTGTGTGTGTGTGTGTGTGTGTGTGTGTGTGTGTGTGTGTTATGCAGATCAGGGACGTGTGTGTGTGTGTGTGTGTGTGTGTGTGTGTGTGTGTGTGTGTGTGTGTGTGTGTGTGTGTGTAGAGAATGGCTCGGATTGGTTATTTTGTGATATGCTAACACGGAATGTATGGTGACAGATTGCAATTATCCCGTTATTGTAATTGTCAAAGTCAATTCACTGACGGCTGCATGAACACGACCTGGGATTTACATACGAGTCACATTTGACCCTTTTTTAAACCTGCAGTAAGCAGAATATTTTTGGCATCATTGGGCAAAAAATCCATAATAACCTTTCAGCATATTGTAATTCAAGTGTTCTGAGAGAAAACTGGACTTTTGCCCCTCCTCATCTCTGTTTTCAAGCTTTAAAACATCTAGCCTGTGACAGGAGACTTTGACCAATCGCAGGTCATTTCAGAGAGAGCGAGAGAGAGAGAGAGCATTCCTATTGGCTGTTCATTCAACAGAGGCAGCTGTCATTCACTCAGTGTACTGTTTAGCTTGGTATTTCCTCAACTGATTTCAAGATGGCTGCCAAGTCACAAACTTTCTCATTTTACAGGTAAACAGTACCTACAAGATGTTTCTGAAAACATCTGAGGTGAGAAATAGGCATTACAGTAACAGAATACTGATTCATATCTGATCAGTGCTGCCTAGTTTGTCCATTTGATCAGAGTTTGTGAGTGATTGACAGCTGCTCAGAGACAGCAGGCTCCAGATCAGCTCTGATTGGTTGTTTTCCTCCGATCTGTGAAATCTTGCAGATAACATTCGGAGCAACAGAGGACACAGAGACACATGACATTTTTCAGACTACCTGTCTCAGACACAACTGTCAGGATACAGTGACCGTTTTATAAAAATAACTTTTTAAAATCATATTTGATCCAATTCTACCCACTTTAGCTTTTTTGTGCTTTAACAAACACACATCTGGCTATCATCAGGATACACAATGACATAATGAAGGTTGTTTACATATTAATTATGTAACAAGTGTTGATTTTTAGTGTTATGAAGTTAACATAATTTGTTTTAGCGTCTCATAAAACTCATGATTTGAATTTTTTTTGTCCTAGTAAGAGAAGATTCAGCAAAACAGTTCCAAATAATAGGGCCTAGTTTGCACTAACTGGTTGAAAATGTGCAGTAATTAAGTGTCACCACTGGCCTGCAGTAATGGGTGATATCTTTATTATAAGATTTAAACTTGAAATAATAATCTGTCTCTATTCAATTGTCAAACAAGATATGGGCCTATACCAAGTGTCCGAGTAGTGTATGATGAGGAGCTCATTGAGTTAAAATGCCCCTAAAATATGTGTGTTTTCACTCACTGTCTGCCCTGCTCATCCTCATGGACCTCGAGCGCCCCCGTGTGGTCAACAAGACGCAGAGCAGGGACTGTGCCTGTGCATCTTTCTGTACATTACAACAGCACAATAATAATAATGACTGTATTTATATATCACTTTAAATATAGCAGCAAATTCACAGTAAAACAGATCTATACAGAGGATATGAAACAAGACAAAATCATTTAAATATGGCCATCCAGTCATAGACAACTCTGGATTATGAACAGAAGCAAAAGACATTTCCATCTCCCGTCCCATGACAAGAACTCCCAATTCCCAAACTCTAATTTTATCAAGCATTTTATTTGCCATTTTATGTTATGCTTTATATGTATTCCATTTCATATTATTTCATGGAATTGTTTATGTTTGTCTTATTTTATCCAGTTTTATTTGCCATTTTATGTTATTATTTATATGTATTCTATTTCATATTATTTCATGTAATTGTTTGTCTTACTTTATCCAGTTTTATTTTCCATATTTTGTTATTCTTTATATGTATTCTATTTCATATTATTTTATGTAATTGTTTGTCTTACTTTATCCAGTTTTATTTTCCATATTTTGTTATTCTTTATACGTATTCTATTTCATATTATTTTATGTAATTGTTTGTCTTACTTTATCCAGTTTTATTTTCCATATTTTGTTATTCTTTATACGTATTCTATTTCATATTATTTTATGTAATTGTTTGTCTTACTTTATCCAGTTTTATTTTCCATATTTTGTTATTCTTTATATGTATTCTATTTCATATTATTTTTCATTGATCTTCATCTTATATTATCAACTATTTCATTTCCTCTACTTTATGTTCATTCTATGTCTATTTTGCATTATTATAAAACACCTTGTGCTGCATATTATGCACATTGAATTAGAATGACATTTCTGGGAAATGGGTTTATTGACTCAAAGCTAGCCTACAGCTAGCAGTCTGTTATCTTCGCACAAAGCCTGGCAGCAGGAGGGGTATAAGGGTAAGGATAAGGGTAACAAACATCGTCCTATCAGCACACCTAAAGCTCTTTAAATAACACTTAAAATCTTGTTTGTTAACAATCTGTACATGAACTGACGTGTAAAATAAGATACTTCACTTTTTTAGTGGGTTATGTGCTGGACTCTTGGTAGTTGCTAGGCAACCAGAGACTCCAGGAAGTGAGTAAATGTTACTGTGCCAAGAAGGGAACTCTCGTTTTTATACTTTGGTTTCCTGTAAACAAACAACATGTAAATTATTGGTGAGTGTTAGAGGTTCAGATAGGTGAGTTTGTTTTCAGTGTTTGTGCTAAAAAGGAGTGTAGAAGCAAAGAAACTGCCGCCATTTTGGACTGAAATGTCTAATAATGCTTATGATATTTTAGCGATCAACACAGGCCACAACAGAGTAGGAATAATCCCATTTTACTTTTGTTGCGCTCTCTGAAGGCAAACGTGATTTACTGGCGTCCAGTAGTGGCTTTCAGTCCAAAATGGCAACAGCGTCGCTGCAGCTGGGAGCTAATGTTATCATGAATCAAACAATTGACTTTCACTTCTTAACAATATAGTTTTTTTTGGCTGCGCTAACCTGCTGCATTCCACTCAGCTCTCTTTAGCTAACTCTTGTCTGTCAAAAGGGCCCATTTAGTTATGGCATCAAGTTTAAAAAGGTCTGTCTCCCAAAATGTCAAAGGATTACTTTAAGTTGAAAAAAAAAATGTTTTTTGGAGTCATTTTAATTTCATAAACAAATGAGAAGGAGGAAGGAAAAAACTTAGACTCATTTAAATATGTTTCATTAATGTAAATAACAAAGATAAAAAAATAAAGACTCATAGACCTATAAACGGATATTATATAGCTAACTGGTATTTAAATGCTGCAGCTCAGAGGTGTATCACCTGAGCACGTGACGGAAGCACACACACCTGCATCAGCTTACTTAACGAAGATCTTCATGTCTCGTTGAAGCACACACACCTCCGAGCCTGCTGTGTGTGTGATGGCTGATTCTCGGAGAGTCCAGCTGACCACGCTGTCCTGTGGTGATGGAGCCTCCTCCTCTGACCAGCCGGCCTCCACCCAAACGGCTCCGTCAGGTGTCGTCCAGCAGAAACACGCCGGTTCAGATACCGGCACCGTCCGGCTGGTGCTCACCTTATCTGAGCCTGACGACAGGAGCTTCCCGGAGTTCAGCTACAGTCAGCTCGTTGATGACCAGGTGGGATTTTATTCCGGTTTCACTGATTTCACCGATGGTTTTAATGGTCAAGACTTAAATTTCAATATCCTGCAGCTGCTGTGTAGGCTAGGGATTCAAAAACAGACTAAGAAATGCCTTAACTTGTTACCTGTTAGTAAAAAAAAAAAAAAGTTTAAAGAGGTCATGATTCAACTTTTATCGATTAATAAAAATAATAATTAATAAATACTGTCCATTTTTTCTTTAGAATTTAGCAAACACTTTCACATCAACACGATTAATCATAATTTAAAAAAAAAAAACTCTGAGTAGGAGTCACAGGGAAAAACTAATGATTGTGGTTTTTTAATAAGCTAAAGGATTAAAATCAAACATTAAAGCTGCTGTTTACTACTTTGCCAAATTTTACTTTAGTTTTAGTCTTTTTAAAGAAATATCTGTCTGGGTTTATATTTTTATTTAATCATATAACTGTCGTTCTTTTTCAAAGTAGAAATAAAATAAACACACAGTGCTTTTAGTTACGCTTTTCCAGTAGTGCACTACTAAATTTATCCACATTTAATTTTTTGGTGTAAATCGTTTTTTCTCCACATCACAAGTTTTGTTTTAGTGCATTAAAACATAGAGGACACTTTTGCAATTAATGCTACAAGCTTTCTTTCAACTCTCTCAAGAATGTTTTGTCTTTTCTGAGTGAGTTTGTGTTTGTTTCCACCAGATGCCTTTTTCCTCTAATCTTCCTCAAACTGCAGTGATTTGAGACTGCATCAATGATGCGTGTACCAGTGGTGAACCGTGGCCCCGTATCCTGGGACCACCCGTCATAAAGAATAAAACAAAGCAATGCAAACAATAGCAGGAGCCCTGTGTCACATCGAAGTTCAGCATTTTAAAGGTTTATTTGCCCTAAATGACTTCACAACACACAAAGGCCACGCTGGAAAACCAGGCACACAAAGCTGCCTATAATATGGCATCACTGCATTTAATTATGACATGAAAAAATAAAACGACAAGTTTAATTTGTGAAAACAAATGATACTAGCAAATTATATCGACTTGTTTTACATATATGTTTAGCTGGAATGAAAGTAAAATGTCTAGAATATTTATTTACTTCATGATGGATCTAATCTAGCATATCTTTGACATACTGTTATTTCAGTGTACAGTTAATATTTGCTCGTGGAGTCCACTTAACAGTTCATGTCCATGGCAACAAAACTACTGCAAATTGTAGGTTTACAGTGTATTTCTTAAAATTTGCATAGAAAACCGTGATTGTCAAACGATAAAGTGCCCGTACCGATGATCGTACAAACTGTGACTCTGACAAACTGACAATCTGTCCATGTTTTTTGCTTCACAATCAGTGTATGGTAGAGCTGACGTGATTGATGAGCCTTGACATACTTTCAGATCGACACAAAAGATGAAATTCCACTGAGCAGATCTGAGGAGGAAGCAACGAGAGAGAAGAATGAGGTCGCTGCTATTTCAAGAAAGTTGGAGGAAAAATATGTGAGGAGCTTTTTTTTTTTTTACAAACCTGAATTATTGGTAAATTTACAAGGGACCATTAAGTCAAATAAAGGCCAGTGTCCCACTCTATTTAGATATGAACTCTGACTCTTCATCAAAATTGTGTGAAATGACACAACAATGTTAAGTATCCTCTCATTGCAGGGTGGAAAACTGAAGAAGAAGGACCGCATTCAGGACTTGATTGATATGGGTTTCGGTTATGATGAAGAGGATTCTTTCATTGACAACTCTGAGGCTGTGAGTCAGTATTAAATCATGTTTCAATAACCCCATAATGTATTTCTTTTATCCGCATCTTTGAAGACCTGTTGTGTTGTACACAGTTTTGATATAAAGTGTATCTAGGCCTTTGTTTTTACTGTAGTTATTAGTAGTTATTTTTGGCTTTTTGGCAGTATACTTCACTCACTGGTAGTGAGATATCCTCTCTGCTTGAGCAGTCACTCGCTGACTGTCCTCTGCTCAGAAAGGTGGTCCCTGTGTTTATGTTTCCCTTCAAATTCATTCCCAGTTTTGACATTAAGTGGCCAAACAATCTTTAAACTTTTCTCTAGCTTATCTTAACAATTTCCTGATTAACAAAATCTGTTATCACATACTAATATTGTCTCTGGCTGGCCTCTGCAGTACGACGAATTTGTGCCGGCCTCCATCACAACCAAATATGGTGGCTTCTATGTGAATTCGGGCGTGCTACAGTTCCGCCAGGCTTCAGAGACGGAGGACTTCACAACAGAAGAGGAAACACGTGAGCCCTCAAAAGTAAGTAGTGAACCTAAACAAAAGCGTGTAAAGCATTATAGTAGATGTGTTGATTTTCTCATGGAGCAGATTTTAGTTTAAACCATAACACCAGCAATAGACCTGTTTTTGTCTTTTTTAGGGGGGCACAGGGGGTCTATAGGGGGAGATAGCAGGTCAGCAGTAGATGTTACATAGAAGTGGTGGACATCATCTGAAAGCTGGACACCTGAAGATTATTTTGAGATGCAGGTCTAAATATTAACTAAAATAAATTGTGTATAATAACTTGACTGAGGTATAAGGGCTTAAGGACATTACGATAGAAGTATATGATGACCATCCCCATGCTCTGTTTTGTCTCTCAAATTGCAGCATTTTGTTTGGGTTGGTACCATTTGATACACAGATTTTGTGCAAAATTTAACCATTTTTTACCACTCAAGAATTGATAAAAATGCTCAATAATCTCTCCATAATACCACATCGAGACACCAAGACCTTGAGGAACATCATAGAAAAAGCCATGCTGTGATTTGGGATCAAAAACTTTTGACATTTGGAGATTTCTGCAAGAATTGCATTTTTTTTGCAATTGGATGTGGAGCACTTCTGTTG
This sequence comes from Pterois miles, assembly GCA_947000775.1. NCBI lineage: Eukaryota > Metazoa > Chordata > Actinopteri > Perciformes > Scorpaenidae > Pterois > Pterois miles. Next base: position 733,083 of record CAMQGK010000647.1, read on the forward strand.
TGTGAACTGCTCAGAAACCCCCTTATTTTCAACCTAGATAGGAAAGCCATCCATCCTCTGATTGCTCTAGGTCTGTAGTTTGTGGCTATAAAGTTTCATGAGGCTGTGATTATTCTAGAGGTCAAGTTTCAAAACATGGTGTCACTACAATAAAATGGCTAATATGGGGACTAACATCATCACACATGACAGTTGGGCTCACTGGATCCACAAGAGTCTCAGCTTTCCAGTGATATCCAATTTATGTAATTCTAAGACTTACGGTATTTGGGACCCTAATAGGAGAAAATATCACATTTATACTGCATGAAAAACATACTTTTTGCCCCAAACTGCATATGATTATCATAAAGTGGGCATATCTGTAAAGGGGGGACTCGTGGGTACCCAGAGAACCTATTTTCATTCACATATCTGGAGGTCAGCAGTCAAGGGACCCCTTTAAATACGGCCATCCCAGTTTTTCCCTCATCAACATTCGTACCGTTCTTTTACCTCCTTCCCAAAAATCATCTATACTGAACCTGCTACGACCTGTTAAAGACAGCAATGTTTCATATGTGACTGAATGCCAAAACTCTTCTTTGTACCAAAATTTTCAATAACTTCAAAAATGATTTTTTAGAAACGTAAAGTCAATGGTGGACCGGAGAAGCCAAAGAAGAAGCGCTGCAGAGACGGTGGAGAGATGATGAGCAATATGGGTCCTAAGTCAAGGTGAGGCTGACCAAATCTTACCTCATGCATAGAGCCAGTCTGACTCTGACGCTAGAACATTTTATTTACAGGTCCAGTGTGTAACAATTAGGGGGAGTTACTGGCAGAAATGGAATATAGTGTTAATAAGTATGTTTTCTTTAGCGTATAATCACTTGATAATAAGAATTGTGTTTTTGTCAGCTTACAATGAGCCATTTATATCTGCACAGGGAGCGGCTCCTCTTTAGGAAGTCCGCCATGTTGCTCCACTATGTTTCTACAGTAGCCCAGAAATGTCAAACCAAACACTGTTAACTTTTCCTGCTTGGGCCAGAGTTAATAACGCTACTTGCTCCTATCACTGCCGTTCTCTCTCTCTTGCTTCATGTACACTCACACTGTATGCACCGGCTCTGCTGAAATGGCTCTAGAGAGGCCTATTTGCATTTTTGCCCAGGCCACCGTTGCTCTCCAACACACTTGACACACGGGGGAGGCTTCAGTTGGTTGCAATTTCCTTATCTCACCCTAGATACTGCCAGATCCTACATGCTGGACCTTTTAATAAAATTCTCAAAATGACTTTCTCGTAAGCGTAACATGTTTATCTTGCAGCACGTTGTCTGAAAATGGGCCGGCTGATGAGATAATGATGAAGAAGAAGAAAAAGAAAAAGGCTGCTGGCACATTGAGTGTCACCAGCATGTTGAAAAAGTTTCAAAGAGAGAAGGAGAAGGAACGAAGAAAGACGGAGCAAGCGACTCAGAGGAGCGCTGCAGTCCTGGGTGCCTTCACAATCCCTCTTTGCCCAGCAGATGCAGGCGGGGGCGGCGGATCAGGACTGACCGACCCTCTCCTCAGTTTAATTGGGTCAACCAATGACCACACTCTAATCCAAGCAGCCAACACGGTGGATTTTGATATTGACTTAGACTCTTTATTAGATGTCACTGAAGAGGCTTCGTCACCAAAGATGGCTCCTCAACCTGAAACAGACACGCAGCTTTTCAGACCTAAAACCGATGATTTGACCCCGTCTGATGCTGCTCCTCAAGTCCAAACTCCAAACACAGAGACTAACCTGCAGCTGAAACCTCAGTCAGAGCAAATCCAGCTCCCGTCACAAACCAGCTCCACCTCAGTTCATCAGTGTGCCCCGCTACCAGATGGACTTCCCCTGCGACTGGAAAACAGCATTCGAAAACTCATGGCGGTAAAATCATTTTCTTATTGGTGTATGCTGAAGACCTGACCTATGAATAGCATCAGTTGTAAATGGTAAATTGCAGGATGGATGCACAGATGACATGTGTGCATCCATCATTTTTCAGGTTGCCAAGACCTCGGAGGGAGAGTCAAAACTCAAGTTCTTCACTCCAGAAATCAACTCGATCCTGCTAGAGTGAGTCATCCAACAACACAGTTTTGCATTTTGGCAACTATTGTCTTAAGCCAGTGGCATTCTGGGAATCATTAACCAGTTTATACTACAAGATCAGATCACATTGGTCCAGAATCCAATTCTTAAACCAAACACAACTATGTTTACATGCACATTAATATTCCATCTAAATATGACAATACCGTAATCTTGTAAACAGCATATTTTCTTTGGATTTTCTGAATTAGGCCTTATTCTGAATGCAGCTTTTTTTCCATAAAGACGTGAGATATGCAGATATTCATATTTTACAGGCATTCTCTGGACATGTACACAGCGCATTCGGAATATGCATCTCAGTTGTGTTTTTTTGAGGTTGCAAGACACGGCCTCTGTGTTGTACACAAACCAACTAACTGACAGTTTGCAGAGATGCATGCCCAAAAGAAAGGTCTACATCTCTGGTTAGAAGGAGAAACACACCTACTTTTAAAACATTATGAGAGACTTGGATATCAACAGGTTTTGGATATGCACAAATATGGCTGTGTTAGCACGGCTGCATGTAAACAGGAATATTAGTGAAATACTATATGTGGTAAACACCCTCATGTCCCATCAGGACGAACTGTAATAACTTTGGTGATTTAATGGCATCATGAGGCCAACAGCTTGATCAAATATCTGCAAAACTTATGACATTCTCAGCAGTTTTTACTTGTGTAGTTTAGCTCTCTCGCTGTGTCTTGATCCAGTATTGAGGTGCAGTGTCGGAAACAGGGCGTCCAGTTGCGCTCCAAGGTGTACACACACCTATCGTCTTTCCTGCCCTGCAGCAGAGACACGCTTCTCAAGCGCGTAAAGAAACTGTTCCTCGCATACATGGTGAGTGTGTTTTAAATGCTTGAGGTCGTTGCAGGTAGTGTGCGTTGTTCAGTTTTTATTATTTGCTTGTGACTCGCTTCTTGAATGTGATCCTGACCAGGAGGAGGACCCCCCCTGATGAGGAGGATCACATGCAGAAACTGAAGGAGGCCATCAGCAGAGCTATGCCTGAGCAGATTGCATCTTTCCATGAAAACTGCCAAGTATATGAGCAAGTCAAGGCTTCAAAGTAAGCTCATCTGTATATGTCTTGTGTAATGAAAGAAGATCATTTCATTTATTTGTTTTAACGTGTACTGTTGCTAATGATGATTGATTGCTAGTGGTCATTTTTAGTTGAATTCTTTCTAGTCCAAAAAAATTAATTTAATTTAAACACCAGAAGTCCATTCTTTCATAGTGATTGACATGACATTAAAGGTATAGAAACGCTAACTGGAATTGAGGAGGCCAAAAACGTGATAGAATAACTAATAATGTAATGTAATGTCAAAACTACCATATTTTTCGCACTATAAGGCGCACTTAAAATCGCCCAACTGTTTAACTCGGACACTGATGATGAAGGATTTGATGGGTTTGTGGAAGAGGAATGAACTTACAAGTGAGTGTATTGTTTTGTATTTCATGTGCTACAACTGAAAAATGTTGAGTTATTGAAGTTATTCAGTTATTAAATGAATTGAATAAAGTCGGACTTAACAGACCGTTTTGTTTTCGCTTAATGGGCCTTATAATCTGGTGCTCCTTATAGTGTGAAAAATACGGTACACATAACTGGACCAACACAGGACTCACACTAGGTAGCATTTATCTATTAATAAAGTAAACTATGTCTACTGATCCTCCTGCAGTCAAAACTGTGAGACCCTCTTAAGGTTTTTATCCTGACGTGAGTGATTCATCTTCTAGATCTTATTAGTAGAGTCAGTGACATTTGAAATTTCAAAGTCTTATTTCCTTTTATATGCACAAACATTTCCATCCAAAAATTGCTGTCGCTTATACATAATTTGATGCAGTGTGCCTCTTTTCGAAAAGGGTTTGGGCTCATTAGAGATGTATCTTTACCTTTCAGGGCAGCGGAGGAGGAGAAAGAAGGCAAACAGAAGGTGACTGTTGGTTCAGAGGACAGTGTGGAGGAGAAAGGTGGGAAAAGAGGAGGAGGTCCTAAGAAGTTGTTCAAATGGAATGAAGAGATCAGGTCAGATATGAGATCATTGAATTATGTGAAATTTTAGTTAAAGTGTGGGTCCGTTATTTTTTTGTGGGTTTCTTTATCATTCTGTAGCTTCCCAGTTGTGTTCCTTATGTATTCAACCAAAATGTGAATGTTCAGATTTGAAGTATGTTTTATCTTCCCAAGCCCTTCTACAAACTTTTTCCCATGTGATCTGACAGGTTTCTGCATGATGACACTACTACATATACAGTATATATACTGTACATGCTTAGTCAGTGTATTAATGTTACATGCATCGGCTTAAATGCCGGTCAGCATGCTCCCAGTGTGGAGAAGCAGACAGGAGTACCAACACAGAAGCTAAAGTGCTGCTGTGTGGACGCCACATTAGTTCAGATCTGAAAGTCACACAATAACATAAATTGATCAATGCAGCGGTAGACCAGAAACTCCTGTGATCTGCGAGGTAAAATTACTGCTTTTATGAATGGAGTCTGGTGGCGTTGAAGAGAGGGATAGAATGGCTTCAGTTGATGGCGAGGGAAAGTGGTGAAATTATTCTCAATATGAAGTGCAGTTAAACTGATATTTTTTTTTAGGTTGCCAAAATACATTTTTCTGCTGCTCCTATCCACGACTGCTTTACCTCCCCATCAGATGTCCCTTTCCAACGGGGAACTGAAGCCGTTCTATCGCCCTCTTCAAAGCCACCAGACTACATTCACAAAAGCAGTAATTTTAGCTTAAAGAAACACAGAATTATAGATAGACTACAACCTCACTTCAAAAACTAACCCTTTCAGTTGTTTCCAAACTTAGCACAGCTAACATTGACTCAGCTAGTGCTCGTGTTCACATTATTCATAACTTTATTGATTAGCTTACTTTGGAAATCTACATAACTGCTTTTTTGTTAACAGCTGAAAAAATGGAAAATGGAAAAGAACCCTTAAATTAAGTAACTTGCTTTAATGCTCATTATACCATGTTTAATTTGTGTCAACATAATCATATTGTATCGTATTTTCTCTCACACAGGGAGAGCTTGTGTCGGGTATTACAGCTGAAAATGGAGAGATATAAAAAGGAAAGTAAAGGGAGTCAGAAAATGGAGGACCACCTGAAGACCTTGTTGGACAAAGAGATCCAACCGCTTTGGCCAAAGGGTTGGATGCAGTCTAGGTATGTGACACTGGTGCAAGTTCAAACCTTTGGTTTCATACTTTTAAAACTTCTTTACCTGGTTGTACATTTGTTTGTTTTAGAGTTCTGATAAGGGAGAGCAGGAAAATGTTGAACCTTTTTACAACATTACCGTGAGTACGATACCTTTACTATACTATAACTTTCTCTTTTCATTTGCATGAATTTCTAGATGCAGTTGAAAGCTGCTGCAGGGTTTTTTTTTTCTTTTTTTGTAAAAGTCCACATATAAATTCACTTGATGCGTCATGTGTTCACAGTGTAAAGAGGGCCCAACCTGAGAAGAAGCAGCCATCCGTCAGTGGTCCTCCTGCAACGTCAGATGGCTGCAGCGTTCTCCAGGGCCCTCCACCACTGAAAGGACTCCCCCAAGAAGAAGAAGACGACGTCATTATCGTGAGTTCAAATATCTCCAACTCTATGTCACTTGGTGCTAAGAAGAAGGAAGCTGCTGCCTTGAAAAAGGCGGAAGGTAAAACTGTGGCGGTGGATGCTGGTTCCTCTGCATCTGTGGAGGTCAACGTCACATCTGCTCCAACTCAGTCACTTCTGGATCTCCTTGCCGATCAAGCGCTGGCTCGCGAGCAACCGCTCTCAGTTTCCCAGGAGCTCCTAGCAGCAGCTGTTGCAAAATACAAACGTTCAGTTCAGCGCTGGAGCTTTGGGGTGGACACCAAAAGTCCTCCTCTTCCTCCTCCGCCTCCTCAGTCCAGCCCCGTCGGTTTCCCACTGACCGGGGTGCATCATGTTGTTTTGCCCCCGCTGCTGCATGTTGGAGACTTTGCCAAGCACATGGATGCTGACCATGTGCAAGTCATCTCTGATGACGACATCACTATACAATGACAACATTTATACATGGTAGGTTTTATTTCTATGTTTTATTTCATATTTTTATTATACTTCTAGAAAGTTAGGTGCCTTACAAGAGACTGATTTTAAAAAAATGAATCGTATAAAGGGATAGTTTGGGTATTTTGAAGTGTTGTATGAGGTACTTATCTATAGTCAGTGTATTGCCTACAGTGGATGTCAGCCAGCAGACCACCAGTTTGGGGAAACAGACTGGAGTACCACCACAGGAGCAAAGTAATGTACTGCTGTGGACGGGCCCAGCAGCAAAACATATTATAGATGCCTAAAATAACACATACAAAATCTAGATCAGTTTCAGTGTACTCTGTTTATCTCTTTATCTTGCTGTCAGACAGCCCTTTCCAACGTAAAACTGTTATATCCATCTATGCTCTCGCCAAAGCAACCAGACTCCATTGGGAAAAAATTTAATTTTACCTTGCAGAACACAGGAGTTGCTGGTCTACCGCTGCCTTGATCGATTAGTTTGTTTGTGTTACTGTGCGACTTTGGTTAGTTCAGTAAATCTTCAATTAATATTTTTTTGTGAAACTACTATTTCCAGTGTATTATACATTTTTGTGATTAAAATCATGAATCTGACAGCTAAATTATAAATTTTTTCTTAAGATGAAACAATACAGCAAGAAAAGCAAGTGAAGGGTATTATTCTCTGCTGAAGTACAACCAAAAGATTTTGTTTTGTAGACTTGGAACATAGTAAAACGTATGTCTTGTATAAATTTGTCTTTTTGTCTTTCTAGATGGGAGCAGTTTCCTCGGAGATGCACTGGACACGTGATGGGATTCTAACAAACAAATGATTACGATGCCAGCATCAGCAGTGGAAATGAGCTAATATTAATCTGACAAGTTGTGCTTCTCAACTGAAGAGGTGCTTTCTGTCATCTTCACCACTGTTTGGATGAGTATATTATCTGAGATAGGAAGTAATTTAAGGGATTAATACTTTGAACCTGGAGAGAAACATCAAAGTATTACCTGTGATGATCACCCTGTGACTGACTTGTATTTGTGAATGATTTACTTTGAATTAATAAATAATAAAGCACTTACATGTTGTGTTGCCATTTGTTTTTAGCTTAACTGTCTTGTGAGGTAGAGCTGCTGAAGCAGTACTGAGTTTTATGTTTTAGTATTGATGCACTACAACCAGTGGGCTCATTTTTAGAAAATATTTGTGTGTACAAAGTGGCCTGACTGCTATAGAGAGGCGAAGACTTTGCTTCTTATAGTCACAAAGTATTGTTCACTTTTTATTCTCTATTACTGAAGCGCTACTTGCTAAATCAACGTTTTGGTTTTGATGTGAACTCTGGCCAGCAGAAATTAAGTTTCAGTCACACACTTTTAAGACGTTACCAGTTTCAACACTTTTTATAATCAAATTATTTGCCATTCTCATGTTTGACATTGTATCAGTGATTAATCTGCAGTTAATTTTGACCATATTTTGTTATTGTATGAACAAGGCGATTCAAGTTTAAAGCAAGAAAGTGCTGCAGTTGGACACAAGATAGTTCAGCATTTTAATGCTCAGCAGGAAGTCCGTAACCTCTCTGAGAGAAAACCAGGGCTGTATTCACAAATATTAAGAGAATACTTTGAGAGCTTCGAACTTAAGAGAAATTTAGGAAAATTATCAGATCATTTATGAGCAAAAAGGGACAGATTTGTTTACCTTAGTGAGGAGGTGTACAGTGAAATCGATAGGCCTAATTGTAGGATTTAGTCTATTTAGACATGGTGTATTTATGAATATTTATGTAAAGAATATCTCTGCTGAAAAAACTGTAAGCCATACTTTAAAGTCGCCTACAAAACATTAAAAATCACAGGTCTGCCTGTGCAGTCACACTGCCAATCCATTTCATTAACTCACTGTCATTCAGCATTTGTCTTTCTGACTTCTCCTCTGCTTTAAGAAACACCTTTTAAAGGCAGGGTTGGTAGAGTTGTTGGACCGCAGAGGGCCAGTCCTACAAACGCTAAAGTCTGCCACTGAGCGAGTGACTGAGCGATGAAGTTACGTGATTTGTGGGCCGAGTGTGTTTCCTCATCAGCCACTGCGTAACAGAAAACCAGACACAACTCGGGTGCTTTCAACAATCGGACACTTCACCGCTTGAACGGAGTGTCCTAGCTGGACCTGGTGAGCCTGTACCGCTGGATTTAACATTACAGTCATGACCACTGACTCTTTGTGTAATAATTTAGACACAAATTCACAGACTGACCATGCGGCCCAGGCATATACTCTGTTTTGAGCAAGTCTTGTTGTATTTGTTGAAGTTCTCATTACATCCCAGCAGCAATCAATAAATTAAATGCTCTGACAGAACAAGTCTCTAAAAGTATCTGTGGCTGTTACAGGACTGTACTAAAGCTGTCCAGTCATTTCATCTGCCCCTCTCACAGCTGTGAGTACAAACAATAGTCATATTTGTTGTTTACTTTCATAATGCTAATTTTGGAGGAGTGGCTATGGAGGGAGGCCTGCAGGGACGACGCTGCTGAATCTCACTGCAGTTAGTGCTACTAGCTGCTTCAGTTAGAAAAGAGATGGCAACACTGGGCTCAGTTTTTGGATCATTTTTAAAATCTAGTGTCCTCAAATCTACCTTTAAAAGTCCTCCCTACGCCTAATAGTGATTCACCTTAGGAGCTCTCTGAAGGGCTAAAATTAAATTTTCTTAGGATTTTGCCAGAAATAACTCTTTGTACTAGGAAGCTTTATGAATACAGTCCCTGGTGCTTTGCAGTGTTAAGTGTATACATCCCACTGTGGTAGCTCTTTATACTACAGAAAATGTCACCTACTTATGTACACAGGACAGACACTGTAACACTGTTTGGCAAAAGGTTCAGGCAGTTCATAAACGTCCTCTCAAAAAACAGGCAAGGGAGAAAGCATACCACCACAGACCTGCAACAGTATGATTTTTGATTATTAAATTGTACAAGACTTTCTTTCTAGAGCAGCTTTCAGATTACATAGAGACCTAGTGTTAGTAAATGTACCTGGGCAGAAGCTCTCAAAAGGAGAACTCTATCTGTTTCTAATGAGAACGAAAACGATGAGTCGGCAAACATTCCCCACAGCAGGAGCCGTTCATCCAGACAGCATGGAAAGAGGGATCCCAGGTCACGTTGAGTTCTTTTACAACCAGTTCATCATCTGAATAAGCAAGACGGCCAACAGGAAATGTATATTACAGCTGTTTGTAGTTCCTAGAAAAGGGAAAAGACGACTTAATCCCACCAATACATGATGAACTCTGAATAAGACATTTCTAGGTGACCAAAAATGTTATAATTAACTTTCATGATCTGAAAACACACTGTGAAAGGGTTAAAGTTGTAAGATGAAAACACGGGCAACTCCCAGACAAGATAATGCTATGTTAGCGATCTGTCAATCACAAGGTAGCCACACCCTGAATCATACCCTGCTTTATGGTCTATTTGACTCTAAATGGGACTATATGTTACTATAATGAATACCATGCTGTATTGAAGAAGAAAACTGAAACTAGAGATTCACATGTTTACAATGTTCACTGAGGTCAAATGAGAAATAGGCTCATTTTCTCATAGACTTCTATACAATCAGACTTCTTTTTGCAACCAGAGGAGTCGCCCCCTGCTGTTAGAAAGAGTGCAAGTTTAACTTCTGCTTTGGCTTCACTTTTCAGACCCAGAGGTTACTCACTGGATTCAACGAGCCATTCAGATTTGGCTCTTCTTACTATGTCACATGCAGGTTCATTAGAATATATCACCCAGATTTAGGAAAAGATTGTGGTTATGGTTAAAATAACTCAGGTGGTGTAACTTAAGTATGTAAGTTACATGACAAATCAATGCTGACTTTTGGTTTCACACAGGACTCTAACAGCTGTCTCCTGGGCAAAAGTCCAGTACTTTTAGAGCCACCCATCCACCTCAACCTCCTCAAAACTACGTACTATGTGTATATATATATATATATATATATATATATATATATATATATATATATATATATATATATATATATATATATATATATATATATATTACAGTACATCACTTTTTGTAGGTATAGCTACAAACAGTGTATGAGAACAGCTGAATATGCAACAACATTTCAAAGTATTGCAGACAACACAAACCTACCACTGCCAATGACGACCTCGACCTCCACTGTAAAGTTTTTCTGTCCAAGGAGTCCATTTGCAGAGACTGTGTATTTCCCAGCATGCTTTCTGCTTGAGTGAGTGGGCAGGGCAACCACCTGTCCATCCCTGAACCAGGTGACTAACGGTTGAGGGTTTCCTCTCACCTCACAGCTCAGGCTCTCTCCCTCTTTCACCTGCAGCTTTGTAGGGCACACGAGCTGTGGACCAACTGAGAGAAAAGGTAAAAAATTGTGGTATCACACCGACTGGTGTACTTGCCAATACCTGATCCCAAATTTTGGGCATTATCCGATACGTTCCAATACTGGTTTTGGTATCGGAACTATCATTGCTGATAGGCTTTGTGACAGCATCACGCAAATTTCTTGCTTGAGCTGAACTATTTCAACTCCTGTGAATGATGCAAATTGGCCATATTTGCGTCCTCCATCTTTTGTCATTGTATGTAATCCAAAGCACTAAAAGTTTGCTTTGCATTTGGTGTGAATGCCCCATTACATAGCAGTAAAATGAAACACACTCACAGAGGATCGTGGCAGTGAGTTTTTGTGACATCACCACTGGAGGGAGCGGTGGTCCTTCTGGTCCCAGGTCTAGCTTTGCTTCACACCAGTACTGGGCTCCATCATCTTCTTTACTCTGGGTGATGTTCAGAGTGAAGACCTCAGTCACTGGTTTCTTTTCTGTGTCATTCTTGTACTGTTGTCGACCCAGAGCTGTCTGTCCTCTGTAGAAGGTCACGATGAGGTTTTCAACTGGAGCCACATCCTGCACTTTACACTGCAGAGTGTACTGGTGACCCTCAAACATCGGCCCAGTGTGATCAACAAAGCCGATGGACACATTATCAGGAGGCTCTGTGGAGACAGACCAACATATAAACCACAAAGAAAAGGATTCATTCTCTAACTAGTAGAAAGACAAGCATGTTAACTCACTGTAGACTATTAGAGGGAGATCAATGTGGCACTGGCCTCCCTGTTCAGACAGTGCATAGCACATAGGCTTGATGCTCCACTCAGTCATCTTGTCCACACTCCAGATCAGAAAACGATCCATCGTGAGTTCAGGAGCTGCCTGCATTTCAAAAGGTCACAAATCATGAAGCTATTAGGATTCTGTTTAAGTGATAACTACACTAGAATATTGCTATGGCGGGTGGTACAAGTTTATTAGATACACCTGTGCAATGAAATAAATCCTATCTTTGTGAAGCTTTTAATGCTGGTTATTTGTTGGCATTGGTGATGATCATGTCTGTGACTGAGTGGGTGCTGACTGTTCAGATTACCCAGCCTTCCTGGAGTCTCTCGGTGTGGTCCTGGACAGTGCACCACCTTCATACTCCCTAAGGTTTACTAAGACATTACAACACATTGATGGCATCTAGTGATATGGTTGCAGATTGGAACCAGCTGAGTACCCCTCTGCTCACTCCTCCCTTTCCAAGACAGCAGTAACATGAGCCGCCAAGTCCAAAACCAAGATACCGCCATTTGCTTTGCTCAGATGCCATCCTTACCATAATAACACTACTTTAGGAGCAATGGAAGACAGACAGCGCTGGTGGTACCATGGTTTTACACTCTACGGCTCATGTTACCACAGTTTCAAAAGCTGGCCTTCAGGTACACAACCCATTCAGATGTGGCTCCCTGTCCTGTGTCACCTTTGCAAAGGTGAACCATATTTTTCTCACAAACCAATCACAGCAGACTGAGCTTTTTCAGGAGGTGGGCTTCAAGAGACAGGCACTAAAACTGAACAAATACAGGTATATGCATACAGACAATATTAGAAAAATAACGTTTTTTTGAACATTAAAGCATGTAAACATGTTCTATAAACCCAAGATACAAGTATGAACCTGAAAATGAGCATATGGCCATATTAAGCCAACAGGATTTTCATATATTCAGACGCATTACTTCCCCTACCAGTGAGACTTCCCAACCAAGAGCCGAAAAACCCATCCTTGATACAGAGCAGTTAGCCATGACGGGATCTCCAAACCTGTGACAGGAGAGTTTTCACACAATTAGGTGTCACAAATTTACACAGAAACAGATAAAAAGTATGCTTCTTAAACAGGCCTGTGGTAACACAAATAAAGCTAAGCAAAAGCCAAGCTAAGCCTATCAATGTAAGCAGTCCAGTGCTCAGGGTAATATAACCCTGACACACCAAGCCGAAGGTTGGCCGATGTATAGTTTGGGACCTAGTTTTTTCGGTGTGTCCTGCACCATCGGCTCTAGTCTGCCCAAGTTTTCAGCTGTAGTCTTTACAGTGTGTTCAAGTGAAACTTTTTGGCCAAGACAAAGGCGGCGTGAGGCGGCGTGAGGTGGCGTGAGGCAGCGTGAGGCGGCGTGAGGCAGCGTGAGGCGACACGGCTGGTGGCCTTCATTGTTACTAGTTATTTGATGCCGACTTGGTGTGTCTGGGCCTTAACATGGTCAAAACACCCTTTACCCAATGCCATGCACTGAAATACTTTTAGAATATTTTTCATTACTTTGGAGCAAACACTGCAGGAAACAGCAGCAGCAAACCCTTAAATTACTAAATACCCAGCTCCTCCTGACATACCTGACCACCAGGGTGGAGGGTGACATTGTCAGAGGGCAGCCGACTTCTCCTGTCGCCTCCGAGACACTGAGAGAAGGAGAGGGTGGAGATGGGAGGATGGTTGGAGAGGGAGAGGGTGGTAAAATTTGCGATGGAAGAGGTGGAGCAGGCGTGTAAATGGAAACAGGGGATGAGGTAGCTGAGGTCACAGGAGTGGTCAGGGAGTGGGAGAGGAAGAAAAACACAATAAGTCAACTGAATATGTAAATGTATAAATAAATATATCTTAATAAAGGCTCCCTCCGAATCATTGTGAAGCTTCACTATTACTCAGAATAGACACTAACAGATAAAGGTTGTTTTTCTCAAAGCATACATAACATTTAATCTTCCAAAGTCTATTAACCGGACTCCACAAAGATGTGTAGTTAGAGTATTTGTAGAGTTAAATCCAATTAAAGAAAAGAAATGCTGAATCTCTTCATATATTTATGTTGGCTGTATGAACTTATGAGTCATTTCCCCTGTCTTTATATAATACAGGCAAGGGTCAGTTGAATTTTGCCATCTCGTGAAATAATACTCTTTTTAGCTGATCTATTGTGAACCATTGTTTGGTAGCGCACTGAAAACACCCAGTGTGTTCCTCTGAGGAAGGAAGGACACCCTGCCCAAGTCAAAGAACTCGTTCCTCTTTTCTATGACCATTGTTCCTCTGAATCCTGAGGTTGTTCTGCCGCCTATCAGATGATCTCACCCGCCGTAGCTCTCTGGTGTGGGTGTGTGTGTCAGCTTACCGGCTGTCAAAATCTATGTTTATGTTTCCCACATGCCATTCTGCAAACTGAGTGAAATAACACAACTGCCAGGTTATGTCCATACCTGCAGTCTCATCTATATATGAATATAGAATATTGTCAAAAATCAAAATGAAATGATTTTATTCCTGATTCACTTGTATTCAGTGATGGCAGACATACTCGCATCCTTAAAGGGGACAATATTACAATGTGAAAACCTGCATTCCTGCATTGTTCAAGTAAAAATATGGAATCAACGCATTCACATTCCCAACTTGTCATGTAACGCTGGTGCAGCCAATTATATTGTTGTCATTGTGTATTAAATAGGCATTATCAGTCTCTATAAGATAGATGTGGGTCAGTAGGAGCCTACTACAGCATCTAGTAGCTTTTATCATCTATTCACATGGTACATCAAAGAAAGAAGGTATAAAGAAACACGACAGTGACCTCGAGCAGCCGTAGTAGTTATGAAAGGAGCAGAAGAACTCGAGAGTTCGTATCCCACGTAAAACCAGCCAACCAATGTGTAGTTGTCTTTGTGTTCATAGTTATTTTAACCCAAAACACAATGTTTTTAAAAAGTGAATAAATAAATCAAATTAAATTAAAAGTGGGCCTTTTTTTGCCTAATCCTAAAGAAATTGTAGTTTTGTTGCCTAAACCTAAAGTTGTTGCTTTATTGCCCAATGAAACCTAAAGAATCCTTTTTGTTGTTGTGTTAAAATGTGAAGTTTCAACGTGTTTGACCGTTTCACTTTCACTTTTACGATATAGTAGGCATAGTTGACCCCTAAAGACCCCCATGCTTATAGTGACTGATAACCCCTATTTAATGGCCTGATAACAGCCAAATCGGGTGCAGTGGTGCTTGGTCACTACCCCTCGACATTGGACACCAACACACAGGGTACCCCTGAGTTACTTTTGAATGGACCAGGGAATGCGTGTCAATATACGATCGTTACATGCATAGCGTCCCTCCATTTTCACAAGAAGTTAGGTTTACGCAACACAACCATTTAGGGTTAGGAAATGGTCGTGGTTGATGTTAACTTCACCAACTAATGACTCACATGACCAGTGACTGACGTGACAATTTAAGTCAATGTTATTTTTGTTTCACTGGGGCCAAGAACTGTAGTCTCCTGGTTGAAAGTCTTGGTTGAAAGTGTTGTGTCCACCACCCTCTCATACTGTTGATACTACATCACTTGTTCTAACTGTCAAATAACACTGTGGGTGGATTTTCACTGGAGTTAGTTGAAAGCCTGGTTCGTCATATTCAGTCACTGAAAGGGTGCCGCCATGCAGTAGTATCCAGTGCTGAGGGGTGCTTACCAAGCAGCGGTCCACGACAAGTTGGGAGTAACAACAGATTGAAGTATTAGCAAGCAACATGTCATCATGCAGCAGTTCGTATGATATCTTACAAATAGTTATTTCTCATTTTTTGTGCTTTCATCTACGAATGTCCAGCAACACGTCAATTTCTGCTCATTACATGCACACAGTCTTTTCAAAATAAACTTGTGTCTTCACAGGAAACAGCTTAGTTAGGTTTAGGAACAAAACAGCTTGATTAGTTTGAGGAACAGATTGTGGTTTGGGTGAAAACCACAGAGATGGCATTACTTAAGTATGGAAGTTACATGGCAAATAAATCAACGTTCATTTATGGTTTCACACAAGGTATGAACAGTGTCAGGGTTTTTCTTTTTACTTACCCATCCAGCTGGACCACCTCCCTACACTTTCTGGTTCATGATTACGTGAATCAAATAGTGCACATTAATTTGGGCGGAAATATATAAATTACAGTGCATTACCGGTGTATGAGAACAACCCGTAGTAGCTGAATATACTTAAAGTATTAAAAATTAAAGTATTCATTGTACAGAATGGATGCTTTCAGCGATTTACTAGAATTTTGGATTATTATTATAACACCACTTTGAATCTATTTAATGAGGTGGTGGGAAATCCCATGTATTAAAAATGCATTCATTTTTATAAGATGATTTATTTTCTTTGAATTTCATTGAATCTGCCAAGTCACTAGAAACTATAGCCATCAGATGAATGTAGTAAAAAGTATATTTCCCTTTAATAACTAGCCAGTTTGAAGTATAAAGTGTCATAAAATGGAAATACACTTACAAATACATAAAAAACACACTTAGGCACAGTAAATGTAATTATTTACTTTGCACAACTGCTAGCATTGTCATATACTGTACATGTACTGCAGATTAAATGCCCTCATAGTGATTCATATCACGTTCATCGTATTTCCCTTTGTGATACTTTCCACCTGTGGTTCCCAACCTGAGGGTCAAGAGCCCCCATAGCCTTCCTACAATAAATCTGAGATCATTAGATGATGTCAGAGAGTGAAAAAAAACAAAAAATATATAAGCATACTTACCTCCTTAGTCCTCTAAAAGTGTCTGAAAATAACACAATCTTTGGTTGAGCTGCTCACACTTCTCTGACATTCACAACCTGTGACGAGGGGTCGCAGGTTCTTCGTCAGCCAAAAACTACTTTCAAACTACTACACAGAGCATTTCATCTCATTGTACCTGCCTACTGTAGCATTCACCTGACTGTCATTTCACTCACCTGAGCCCAACAGGCTAAACAGCAGAAGCGTGATTGGCCACCCAGACGCACACATCCTCATCCTCACATCAGGTTCATATACTGGCCGCTGACGTGAAGTCTCTCTCAAACTCTGATCCAGCTACTGGCAGTGTGATGCTGGCAGTGACACGGCCTGAGACTTGTGAGAAAACACAGGGATCTTCAGGTTTTTATGGGAGTGTGGGTGTGTATGCATGTGGGGGTTTTTTGCCTGTGTTTTCTACGTCTGAAGCTGATGATCAGGCGATTCCTTTGCTGTGGCCTCTGAAACCCACCATGGGCGTTCTCTGTTAGTAAATCAAGAGAGGAAGGAAGGGAGGGTCAAGAATAATGCAGTGTAGTGGGAGGGCACGAATGAGTATGCATTTTTGTGTGTGTGTGTGTGTGTGTGTGTGTGTGTGTGTGTGTGTGTGTGTGTGTGTGTGTGTGTGTGCTGTAGAGATTTTGAGAATACAAAACAGCAGTCAAAGATGTGATGATGTTATAATAGAAAACCTTGTATGTGAAGTTTCAATGTTTCACAAATCTATGATAATCATATCATCACATCGTTATACCATATTGCCAACACGTTCTCATCCCATCTCGTCATGTACTGACGCTTTGTCAGACCCATGAATGTTTAAAGAGAACTGGATAAAGCGTTGGAGGCGGGGCCCTGATCATTCCTATGAAAGTTGCTCGGCAGCACATGAAGCCAAAATGGCTCGACGTCCATCTGGAAAAGTATTCAGATCTTCTGGGGTCTTCTGGGTCTTACTACACAGGTCCGATATGCACATTAGCATCCACTTGATCACATGTCTCAGTCATGGGATCCCAACATCACAGCTTGTGCTGTCGTCACGGTCTGGGTCTCCATAGACAGAAACAGAGAAAGTCTGGATTCCGCTATTAGTATATTTTACACCTTTTATGGTCTAATGATTTGTTTGTTGGTTTACCTCAAAAAAAAAAATATCCACTTACAGATGTCTTTTTCTCAATGTAAGTTTAGGAGAAAAAGTCTTTCTGGGCCCAATGACATCCTGTGATGGATGCGGAAGTTGTACTACCACCTACTACCACCATTTACCCACTACGAACACTGCGATCAACAACCGGTGCTCTTCTGGGGGTCGTCAGACCCGTTGGCGTCCCTTTTTTGTTGCTGTAAACACATGCTTAATGTTAAACAAAAGCACTTGCTTAGGTTTAGGCAACAAAACCACTTAATTAGGTATTGGAAAAAACATCATGGTTGGGCTTCAAATTATTACGTTTGTAATGTGACAGTGTGACTGGACATTGTGAACACTTACAGGCTGGTCTCATACACTGTTCGTAGCTTTACCTACAAAAAGTAATGCACTGTAATTTGTGTATATGCCCAAAATCAATTTGTGTGTAAATTACGTAACCGTGAACAAAGAACTATAAAGACCAATGAACGCCACATAGATAGGAGGTCAGAGTGGATGGGGGTCAATAAATAATGGACTTTTTCCCAGGAGATTGGCATTTGGGTCCTGTGTGAAACCAGAAGTCGCATAACTTACAAACTTAAGTAACACTGGCGTTATTTTAACCCAAACCTCAATCTTTTCCTAAACCTAGCTGAGTTGTTTTGTTTCCTAACCCTAAGGAAGTTGACCTGTGAAGATGGAAGTTTATTTTAAAAAGACTGTATGCATGTAGCGAGCAGAAATTAACATGTTGCTGGATTTTCATAAGAAAACTACGGAAAAAAAGAGCAAAAGCTTTTTTGTAAGATATCCCACAAACTCTTGTATGAGGATACGATGACATGCAACACAAACAGCTGATTGTGTACGGGGTTTTAAATTTCATTTTCATATTACAAACAGCGGTCTCCTGGATGAAAGGCCTGTGTTTGTTGGACCCATTCACCTCCACTTCCGCCCGCCCTGTGTGTCTTTTTTTACTCTTTGAGCTAGTGTTCACTGTTACTGTGAATGGGTTTGCATTGTAGTTAATGGAAAGTCGGTATTTGACGCCCTGGGAATGGGCTGATATTGCTTTAAAAAAAATCATGGCTGTCCAGATAAAACCATGTGTCTCCATATTTTTCCATTTCATCTCCCTAAAGCTGCTCTTAAATCAATATTTCTATATTAGCAATGAAAAAAAACAACTGTGTATGTGAAGCATTAATATAGCAGCAAACAACAATTTGCTATGTAAAGATATAGAAGAGCAGTGGTGTACTGTAACAAAGTAATAATAATTTGTTAAAGTACTTAAATATTGTGGGGAGTACATGTACTTTACTTCAGTTTTTATATTTCTTTAACTTTAACTCCACCGCAATTCCTAAATAAAATGAGTACTTTAACGCCGATAAATTATGTCTAAGCATCTTTGTTACTCGTTACTATTGCAAGCAGGTTTGGAGAATCAGTGGTGCGAGTTAACAAGTTGGATCATTCACGTGATGGACAAGTGCAACAAAGCGTTCTCAAAGCCGTAGTTAAGTTTCAGTTTCCTCTCAAGTCCAGGCGGGCTACATGTCAGATCTGACTACATGCCACTACGAGCGAAGGAAAAACTGGATTTTGTTCTTTAAATCCTTCATTTTTCTTCAAGCATGTAGCCTCCATTTTTTAGGTGGTGAACATGATAAGAGATGTTTTTTGCACCTTTGCTCATGTACAACTGATGTGAACAGGAGGCGAATATTAATCTTGTGCCCCATAAACTTCATAAATCTCAAAACTGTAACTTGCTTGATTTTTTTATTGACAGCATTTACTTATACTTTTACTTTCAATACTTCAGCAGATTTAAGAAAGTGACTTTTGATACTAAAATACCGTAAATATCAAACACTTTAAAACTTTTACTCAAGTTATATTCTAATAGGCGATTTTAACTTCTAAAGTCATTTTCTGGTTAGATATCTGTCCTTTTATTCAACCACTTCCACCACTGTCGAGGAGTAATGTCTACCTGAGCAGAGTATGCAGTCACTCTCCCTCCGTTTGTGTTGTAATCAACGATGACAAAGCAGATGTGTAAATAAGCTTCATCAGGTGATGTCAGTGGTAACTGTGGTCAAGCCCACCCACAGTGAATGGGCTCTCCCCAAATCTGCTTCTGTCATATCGACCCACGCTCGTTCTCTTTCTCTTCTACTAAACACATACATGGAAACTGAGAGAGACTCAGGCATAGCAAGGAACTTCACTCCAACATTAACTCATAATTCATTTAAATCAATCTTTTTTTTCTGCAATGGTTGCGAACAGAAAGACTACAGGTTACATTTTACCAAAGCAACATTATATTCAATATTTATTTTAGTTGTTTTAATGAGCAATAGTGAATTTGGTATTTCAAAATAAAATTTGGTAATCATTGCTTATATATAGGATGAAAATGATTATTGCTGGCCTGTGTGGGTCCCCCCTAGTGGCTGGGCTCCAGAAAGCTTTCCCTTTTTTAACCCCTCATGATTGTGGTTTCATAAAAGCAATAAAATCTCTCTCTGTGGCCTTCGCTCTGTCTGTTAATGTTCAACCTTGAATCTGTTGACCATTACTGCTGTGACATCAGGAATCTTCCCGTCAGGAAGTCTGGAGCCGAAAGTAGCGACGAGGCTTCAGGTGTGCTTCAGTTTTCAGTCTGCTCTCTGATTGTTGGGGTTTTGGTGAGACATTTTTCAGGTAGGTGCTGTGTGAGTTCCACTATATTTCTGTCGTCAGTGATTTTAATGGGAACTGTGGAGCAGATACAGCGGTGGCAGAGCTCCTTTAGGATACTGGGTCTATCTAAGCCCCCACTTATCTGTATTTTCCATCCATCTGCAGCCGGTTATCCCGTTCTGGGTTGTGATACTGGGTGAAGGCAGGGTTCACCCTGGACAGATCACCAGACTAACACAGGGCTGACACATAGAGACAGACAACCATTCATGAGGACAATTCAGAGTCATATATTGGAAGCTTTTATTTTGTTTTTTTTAACATGTACAATATTTTATTTATTATCATATGTATCTCCAAATTTAGTCTTTTTACTATTGAAAAATGACGTATTCCTTTTAGTATGGAGGACCACGTGTCACATGAATAGTTGTCAAGTATTTGGTTTAGGGCTGTCAATCAATTTGAATATTTAATTGCAATTAATTGCATGTTTGCACATAATCACGATTAATCACACACACATTTTTTTTAATCTGTTCAAAATGTACCTTAAAGGGACATGGTTGTACCGATACCAGATGCTAGTATCCTCACTCTAGCTGTAAAGCTGAGCCCGCTACAACCTATGAAATATCAAATTGCATTAATGCATTAAAGACATTAGTGGCATTAAAATGAATTTGCATTAACACATTGCATTAACTTTGACAGCCCTACATGATATCTTTGGTCCTCTATACGTCAAGTTTTGAGATTACTCGCCTTCCTAAAAAACAACCCATCAGCTGATAACGAAGCTGTTTTTATTAACTTATGAAAATATGGCATCTTAGAGGTGTACATCATGCATTATACAGCAATGCTGAAGCTCAATAACCACCTGAACCTTTTTAATCTCATCCAGTAAAATGCTCTGTCCTAACTAATGTCCCCTCTCCTACCTGTTTAGTGATCAGATATGCTGGTGCCACAGCTGCTCTTGGAGACGCTGGAGGACCTGAGTGGCAGTGATTTCAATAAATTTCAGTTTTATCTTGGACTGAAGATCTTGATGAATTGCAAACAAATACCCAGAAGCCAGCTGGAGAGCCAACACCGGCACGACACGGTGAAAAAGATGATTGACTGCTACGGTGAAGAACTGGCTGTGAACGTGACTGTTAAGATCCTGAAGATCATGAAACACAACAACGCTGCCGAGGAGTTACAGAAAAAACACACAGGTGCAGTAGAACAACAAGTTCATAGACGCTGTATAAGATTCGCTTAATTGTGTCTCTTATTGATTGCCTGATCTTTATTTCCCAGAGGGAGCAACCGCTCTGGAAAAAGTCTCTCATCCACTTGTAGCCTCCTCGTCTGCTTCGGGTCTTCCAACTGGTCAGACAATCTTTGCTGATGGTGCAACTGGTGCCATCGCTCTTTGGGCCCCAACTGTCAGTAATGGGCGTGTGATTATCAGTGGTAATGTTGGTGGTAATGTTGACTGTAATACTGGCAGTAATGGTAGCATGTTTATCAGTGGGAATATTGGTGGTAATGTTGTCAATAATGTTAGTCGTCAAGCCCCAACAGTTTATCATTTCCACTATCACAGCAACAAGTAAGCAGGTGTTCTTGGAAATTAATGACGTAATTTTCTTGTCAGTATATTCAGTAGTCATATTTCAGTAGATATAAGTCAGATATAATATGAATCATAATATAAAATTAGTCAACTGAAAGGAACCACTAAAGCAGCCATCATCAAATAATGAACTTGCCCAAAGAAAGAAACTCACTAAAACAGTATTTATGGAAAAAAAATGTCAATGATTTTGTGGGTCACAGACTAGTGGGGACTAGTCAGACTGTAGCGTTATGAACTGATGAAGCCACTTGGATGAGGGGCGAAACGTCTTCAGAGACAAATCTAAGTCCAGTTGCCTTCGATTCAATTGTTGCCAGAATGAATATGATCTGGATGAATATGACATTCACAGTCACAAACATGGTAACAAAAATGCTGTGGTCAAATAGTCTTTTTTGGGAGGAGGAAAGGTGCTTCTGTGTTTCTTTTCTCACCTCCTTTAGCATAGGATACACTGGACCATCCTTTACCGAAAGGAAGCATGATTAAGCATGATTTATGCTTGCCACATCTGTGAGGATTGTAGGTGTCCACGCAGCTAAAGCGATGTCGCCCCATCAGATACGGCCCTTTGCAGGCGATCCATGCAACAGGATTTCACCTGTCTGTGAACAGCAACATTTTTCTAACTACATGGACGCAGATGGGTCGAAAGAAAGAGAACTTTGAGGAGCTTTGAGACTGTCGGTTTGCTGCAAGGAGAAACCCGGCAGAAGTACTAAACATCCAAACGTTTCCTCCTCACGATTCCAGGCCAGCTCGTGTCCGTGTGACCGTCCTTGTGGAAAGTATAACCGATGCTTCGGGAAGTGGGGTCCGGTTTCGACGGGAATCTTTACTTGAATTGCACAGTATCAAGTTTGTCACCGTACCAACGAGTATAAAAGCAAAGAGTCAAAACTTTTTTGACAACAGCCTCTGGATGGTGCTGTGGTAGCGCTGCTGCCATTTTGGACTGAAATTGCCAATGACTCTATGACCATGGATCTATAAAGAGAGGTCTGGAAATCAGAGGATATTTATTATTCTCCGTCATTTAAATCATTATGTCCTAAAAGTTGTAAAATTCACTAAATGAATCCAGAGTTATTTTCCTCGACATAATGAACGTGCATCAGATCCACAGGACTGCATTACCTCGCACATTCATATGAAATATCTGGTTCTGACAGCTTCCTGCTAGCTGTAATAATGGATATATTGACTGTAATTTATCACTTTTATTATCTTATAATACACCCATGGGCTGTATGCTGTAAGCCAGTAGTGCTAGTAGCATAACATAAACAGAATTTAATGGAGTTGTAGGTTATTTGCTAACACGCAGGGCAAAAGCACAGGACACATCCTGTTATACATCCATGGTCTGTGGTCTATTGGACATTGATTCTGGATCCTTGACATGAAAACATTTGAGTTTGCTCTCAGTATCTATGTGCAGGATTTTTCCAGCTTCCATTTATGTCCATCGCTCATTTTATGCTCAAAAAGGTTTAATAAATAAGTAAGTGAATAGTTATAATAGGATACATGTGTATAATATTTGTATTGTTCAACACAGGACATTTCAGTAGAGACATTAAAATATGACAATAGAATAGAAATAATTTAGTTTTACATCTATACAGCACTTTATGCAGGCGTTTTACTGTCCAATAGTCTATTTCAGTCCAAAATGGCTGAAGTGTAGCTCTGCTGCTGAGGGCTGATGTTGAACACTTTCACTTCTTATCTCTTTATGTTCTTTGACTTCACTCATTTCCTATGTGTTATAAATAAAGCTGCTTGTTAAAAAAAAAAAAAGTAGCATAAGTGCAGTAA
>CAMQGK010000648.1:0-15000 GCA_947000775.1 Pterois miles
TGTTGTTAGCATTGTTAGCTGCTAGCACTGTTAGCTGTTAGCTGCAGGCTCAGACATCTTCGCCCCAATCTAAAAGTAACTATTTTCATAATATATGAGCAAAACGTTTCCAAACCAGCCGCCATGTTGTTTCCAGTTTGGAAGCTCGGAGGAGCTTGTGAATTTTAAAGCCTTTTTGTGTCTTAAAAAAGCTGTTTGCTAACAGGTGGCTAAATAACACTAAATGTCACCACACCGACTCATCCTGTGTATACTTGCGCTCATGCAGCTATGGTGTAGTTTGTTTATAGCCTAACATTAGCTTACCGTTAGCGAGGGAAAGCGAACCCAGCTCTAATGCTGACAGAGAAAGCTGATTTCTCCTGCTTGTGGAGACGTGCCAGCTATGCCTACATGTTCCAGGATGCATTGTGCACAAAGCTCTGAACTGCAACAACAAAATGTCAAGGAAGGAAATATTTTTACATTAAAACACCACCGTACACCTTCTGAATTCAAGTTTCTCTTTTACACCCAACTAAGAAAACAACTCAAAACACATTTAAACAGGACTGGACAAAAATAAACTCACCAAAACCATCAGTCTGTTAGTCTTCCATCGTTCCAGCAACATACCGGCTTTACATGACGGTTCTCTGCTGGCCGGCGGCTCGTTGGTGATTCTCACTCCTTTTCTTAGTGTTAATTTCTCCATGCACTCTCAACACAAGGTACATTGTGTGTTTGAAGATAGATATATATAAATACTCACCTGGAAGAGAACCATTTAGTGATGTCATCATAATGAGGTCCCAGAGTTAGCTGGAGGCTAACGCTAGCAGTGGGCTAAAGCTCCACATCTAAAATGTCGTCTTGCTGTTGTTGCTGCCAGAATCCAGATATCAACATCTGAGATGACAAACTGTGATTGGAGGATCTAGAGAGCTACAATATCAGAGAAACCTTCCAGAGATGGAGAGGAAATGATGCTAATATTTAGCCTCTGCTAACAGCAGCCGTGAGCCGTTGGCTGCTGTTAGCAGAAGGCTAAACTATTAGCATCCCTTTCTCTCCATCTCTGAAACTCTTCTCTGACATCGTCCGACTCTCTTTCTGACTGACTTTACTGAGGGATAATTAAATATAGACATCCAAAGATTTATACGCCCTCAGTTTATCTATACAGTGCTGCTGTTGGCCACCAGCCCGCTGGTCGGACGACTGGCTACTTAGCTAGCTTAGCATGCTAATTCCTCCATGCTACAGGAAATGAGTCCAGCAGCAGACAGAGCTGGGTCACGGTCCCTCTGCCTCAGTCCTCACCGCTAGGAGGCTACTTCACCAGGAGGAGAGCAGGAGTTAGTTAGCTAGCCAGCGTTAGCTAGCCAGCGTTAGCTAGCCAGCGTTAACTAGCCAGCGTTAGCTAGTCAGCGTTAGCTAGCAGCGTTAGCTAGCCAGCGTTAGCTAGCCAGCGTTAGCTAGCCAGCGTTAGCTAGCATGTTCAGAGGATTATTCTATTCCGATACAACATGAATGCATCAAGTCCTGCTTCGATCACTGGGTAGTTGAGCACTTCAGCCTCTCGTGGCAGAAATTAGTATTACAACAACAAACAATTAGAACGATGATCCTGACAAAAATAATGTTTTTATATGCCACACATGTTCTTCACTTGTTCTTCAGTCATAAACACAGGAGAGCAAACTATTGAACTCAGACTAACTAAATGAATCACCACTGATCTACAGTGCTAAGGTAAAAATAACCGGCATTAAAACTAAAGTACCGTTTACTTAGAAAGTAAGTGAATGTCTCTGCTGACAACATCTTTGTTTAAATAAGAAAACGAGTCCTCTAACGTCATGGAAGTATAGTATAAAATCATCATTTATGGCCTGACAGCATTGTGGTCTTTGCACACATGAAGCTGATACTAACAGAACCTTCTCCTCCTCTTCAGGATCTTCATCCCTCCATTATCACACATCACCTCATCTTCAGCTGACCATCTTCATCAAGGTAACACACTAATCTTTTATTTACTCTTATTTAAAAAGACAATTATTCATCTTTTTTCATTTAATTATATTCGAACACAGTATGTAACTTCAGCTTCTTCATACAGTATCATGAATTAAATTAAGGGGAATGTTTGAGTCTTCTCATATCATCCTTTAAAAAACGGTTTTCTGTCATATTTCTGTCTCCACAGTGTTCCCCAAATAAAACTGTCCTTTTTCCTTTTATAACCTCCAGTTATATCAATGATCTCTGCAGGAAGCAAATGTTCTCACTCCTAGTTGGTCCGATTATTCCAACACCTGGAACCCTTCGTTCATTAAATATGGCCTCATGTTGTGTTTACACACCAACGCCAAACAGCCGTGGTCGGGGCCATAGATTCTTACCGAAATTTAACAGCCGTGGTCGGGGCCATAGATTCTTACTGAAATTTAACAGCCGTGGTCGGGGCCATAGATTCTTCCTGAAATTTAACAGCCGTGGTCGGGGCCATAGATTCTTACTGAAATTTAACAGCTGTGGTCGGGGCCATAGATTCTTACTGAAATTTAACAGCCGTGGTCGGGGCCATAGATTCTTACTGAAATTTAACAGCCGTGGTCGGGGCCATAGATTCTTCAAGGGGGAAAGGGGAGGGGGGCTTACTTACTGAAATTTAACAGCCGTGGTCGGGGCCATAGATTCTTACTTACTGATATTTCAGAGCCATGGTCGGGGCCATGGATTCTTCTGAACTGTAGGTCTCTTTTGATCTTTAGTTTTTGTATTTCAGGTACTTTGTGTATTCTGAGATGATGGTTTTACTGTGTTCCTAACAGCAGCTGTTGTAATGGCCATAAAGGAACTAACTCTGTGTGGTTTATAGGATGACAGATTTAAAAGGCTGCTGTGTAAACCCCTGAGTGACGCTCTTATTTTGTTGATAAATTAAATGAGGTTTGGTGTGATTATTTTTTTCATAACCGAACATGTAAAGGATCGACTTTGGTATAACTCTTCTCTTTCTGTCGGGGTGGGGGTCATACTTCAGGTGTCCCCGCGACAACACAACCAAAGACCAGGTTTCAGGTTTAGACACCCCTGACTAGGTGAAAGCAGTCAGTCCGTCTCCACCTGACATCAGGGGGTGAACATCCGTCTCCTCCACGGCGTCCGGCGTCCGACATGCTGCTGTATATCCAACACGATTCGGGCAGGACGAACGCACACACACATAGATTGAGTGTATCTGTTCATGTCAGTGTGTTTCTCAGTGTGTGTGTGCGTTCTCCCTGCATCACACAGAACCGAGGCTGTCGAAACCGCAGAACTTCCACCGTTTCTCCAGAGTCGCTCCGACGCCGCTCAGCTCCTGCCTGAACATGGAGGGCAGACGGACCATGAGACGCTCCAGCTCCCCCGCCGACACCTGAGACAGAGTTTTAAAGAGTGAAGATCCTGGTCTCATCTGAAACCAGAGAACCTGATGGATCCATCAGTACCAACCAGGTCAGACTACTACTACTACTACTACTACTACTACTACTACTACTACTACATACTGGTCTCATCTGAAACCAGAGAACCTGATGGATCCATCAGTACCAACCAGGTAGACTACTACTACTACTACTACTACTACTACTACTACATCCTGGTCTCATCTGAAACTAGAGAACCTGATGGAGCCATCAGTACCAACCAGGTCAGACTACTACTACTACTACTACTACTACTACTACTACTACTACATCCTGGTCTCATCTGAAACTAGAGAACCTGATGGAGCCATCAGTACCAACCAGGTCAGACTACTACTACTACTACTACTACTACTACTACTACTACATACTGGTCTCATCTGAAACCAGAGAACCTGATGGATCCATCAGTACCAACCAGGTCAGACTACTACTACTACTACTACTACTACTACTACATCCTGGTCTCATCTGAAACTAGAGAACCTGATGGAGCCATCAGTACCAACCAGGTCAGACTACTACTACTACTACTACTACTACTACTACTACTACTACTACTACTAGTACTACATCCTGGTCTCATCTGAAACTAGAGAACCTGATGGATCCATCAGTACCAACCAGGTCAGACTACTACTACTACTACTACTACTACTACTACATCCTGGTCTCATCTGAAACTAGAGAACCTGATGGATCCATCAGTACCAACCAGGTCAGACTACAACTACTACTACTACTACTACTACTACTACTACTACTACTACTACATCCTGGTCTCATCTGACACTAGAGAACCTGATGGAGCCATCAGTACCAACCAGGTCAGACTACTACTACTACTACTCTCTCTCTCTCTCTCATACTGGTCTCATCTGAAACCAGAGAACCTGATGGTCCATAGTACCAACCAGGTCAGACTACTACTACTACTACTACTACTACTACTACTACTACTACATCCTGGTCTCATCTGAAACTAGAGAACCTGATGGAGCCATCAGTACCAACCAGGTCAGACTACTACTACTACTACTACTACTACTACTACTACATCCTGGTCTCATCTGAAACTAGAGAACCTGATGGAGCCATCAGTACCAACCAGGTCAGACTACTACTACTACTACTACTACTACTACTACTACTACATACTGGTCTCATCTGAAACTAGAGAACCTGATGGATCCATCAGTACCAACCAGGTCAGACTACTACTACTACTACTACTACTACTACTACTACTACTACTACTACTACTACTCCTGGTCTCATCTGAAACTAGAGAACCTGATGGAGCCATCAGTACCAACCAGGTCAGACTACTACTACTACGACTACTACTACTACCACTATATCCTGGTCTCATCTGAAACTAGAGAACCTGATGGATCCATCAGTACCAACCAGGTCAGACTACTACTACTACTACTACTACTACTACTACTACATCCTGGTCTCATCTGAAACCAGAGAACCTGATGGATCCATCAGTACCAACCAGGTCAGACTACTACTACTACTACTACTACTACTACTACTACTACATCCTGGTCTATCTGAAACTAGAGAACCTGATGGAGCCATCAGTACCAACCAGGTCAGACTACTACTACTACTACTACTACTACTACTACTACATCCTGGTCTCATCTGAAACTAGAGAACCTGATGGAGCCATCAGTACCAACCAGGTCAGACTACTACTACTACTACTACTACTACTACTACTACTACTACTACTACTACTACTACTACATCCTGGTCTCATCTGAAACTAGAGAACCTGATGGAGCCATCAGTACCAACCAGGTCAGACTACTACTACTACTACTACTACTACTACTACTACTACATCCTGGTCTCATCTGAAACCAGAGAACCTGATGGATCCATCAGTACCAACCAGGTCAGACTACTACTACTACTACTACTACTACATCCTGGTCTCATCTGAAACTAGAGAACCTGATGGATCCATCAGTACCAACCAGGTCAGACTACTACTACTACTACTACTACTACCACTACTACATCCTGGTCTCATCTGAAACTAGAGAACCTGATGGATCCATCAGTACCAACCAGGTCAGACTACTACTACTACTACTACTACTACTAGTAGTACTACTACTATTCTTACTACTACTACTACTACTACTACTGCTGCTGCTACTACTACTACTACTACTACTACTACTACTACTACTACTACTACTACTGCTGCCTGTTGGGCTGCAGTTTGTCATGTTCTGATTGGAGCAGATTGTTGATGCTAAAGTCAGAACCTGGGAGGGTTTCTGGACAATATCTGGTATTGATTAGTGTTGTTACTGATTTACTATAATAAATATATACATACGTTTACATAAAGCAGCATATTAGTCCACTAACATGTTGATCAGAGGATTGAATACTGGACTGATCTCCTTTAAGGGACATTTAGAGGAGATAAAAGATGAGAGATTTATGTGGGATACTATTTTAATCAACTGACAGCTCTAGCATACCCAGACAGCAGTTTACTTTAGTACTGATTCATTTCTTGTCGTCTCTGTATTGTGTGTTGTGTATTTTAAGGTTCAGTGTTGTTCTCAGAGCTCCTGTACCTTTGAGTCCAGTCTCTGGATGTACGACCACAGATACTCCAGGTTGGCCCCGAAGGGATGGACGTGGAGGAAGGTCGATATCACGCCTACAGAGAGGAAGACAGACAGAGTGAGATCCAACATGTCTCACAGTCGGGGATGTTTGGCTCAGTAATCAAATGTCTGTTTGCAAAGACAAATCTCCATCAGACCTGTAAAATCAATATGACTTTATGAGACTTTATTCTTCACACAGATATTATCTAACATGCTACATGCTTTACATAGTGGAGTGGTGTTTATACTGTGTGTGTGTGTGTGTGTGTGTGTGTGTGTGTGTGTGTGTGTATATATATATATATATATATATATAAACAATGGTGTTCCTCATCAGCGTTCGTAGTGCTTTAAGGGACTCGGGCTGATAAAGGCAGCAGAGAGAGCGAGCTGACAGAGTGGATATTAGGAGGTTCAGTGGTGCTGCACAATAAACAAATGGCTCCATAAAATACATTGGCCGGAGCAGAAAGCACTCTTGAGTTGATTACTTCTGAGAGGTCCTGCAGAGGTAGGCAGCCATGCAGAGGGAGCGGGGGTGGCGGTGGGGGGGAAATAAAGCAGCAGCCCCTGGAGGACGCCACACAGCCAATATTTATTTCCTTGATTTATGTGGCGAAACTCCGGCATTTACAGACAGGCCTAATTCAGTTCCATCAGCAGGCCTGGTCACGTGGCGCCGAGGACTGGAGGGCTGGGACTGTGAGCACGAGTCCAATTCAAACTGGCACCAAACAGGGAAGAAAAACCCAACATACACACTTTTATTCTCCACCACAGGAGCTCACTTTATTTTACAATCACTGAAAAGGAGATACCTGCTGGCCAGAGGTCGGACAAAAATATTCACTTATGTATTGTGATTTTTCTTTACGATTTCTAAATAAATGTTTTAACACCAGAATCCACATATCTGCTTCATCTGAGTCCATGTGGAGGTAGAAGGAAGTTACAGCTTTTATTGTGGTAGTCTGAGTAACGTGACGTCATATCCGTTCGGTATCCGTCGACCAGAACAAACCTCAGAAAGTATTAAAGGGTGGAGGGTGGGCGTGGATCCGACCTCCACCCTCCATGTTAAATCCAGCCTGGTAAACACTACACATCCAGTAAAGGAGGGAAACACTTTGGAAAAGCAGAGCTAGACATCACGGCTAAAGCTGCACGCTAACTCCGTCACGGACGGGAAACGTCATCGTACGGCGGTAACGTGCGGTCCGGCCGGCCGTCGCTCTCGTCTCCGTGGTCCGACGGGCCGACGCTACGACTGTAGAGCTCCATATACTGACATTTATGTTAAATGCATTCAGACGGCCCCGATGGAGCTGACCATGGATGGATAAAGAGAACGGAGCTGACGGAGAGCTAGAGACCACCTTGGAGGAGTTAGAGGAAGTAGACACCTGGGACCCCATGGTCTAGTGGTCAAAAAAAATGAATAAATATCGCAACAAATTGTAATATCGAATCGCAATACTTAAAAATCATAATACATATGGAATCAGCAGCGACTGTAAGCATGGTGATAGTACTGAATCAGGACATAGGTGGATCATCACAGACCTACTGCTGACTGTAGCTTTAAGATAAGATAAGATAAGATGAACCTTTATTAATCCCCGGAGGGAAACTCTTTACATTCAACACACAGACAGGAAGACTGAAGATGAAGAGTGATGATGAAGAGTGATGATGAATAATAAATAGAATGTATAAATATTAATAAAGAGTAACCTCCAGTGGTTGTAGAGGACACGATGCTCCTGTAATAATAAGTGTAAAATAAATAAATTCATAACTGTAGAATGAGCGTGGACTCGGGAGGCGGTGAGTGTGATAGAGTAACCTCCAGCAGCAGCAGGATGGCGGCGGAGCGCCGGGCGGCGGAGCGCCGGGCCTCCTCTCTCCTTCATATCTGGATTTCTTGGCCTCACTAAGAGAGATTAATGTGCTGCTGTTCCTCGGCTCTGGACAAAGCAGCCGCTTCACTACAAATAATACAGATAGCAGTGACTGTGCTGCTGCTGCTGCTGCTGCTGCTGCTGCTGCTAACAGGAGGATTTATAGGACGGAGAGGACCAGAAGCTGCTGTAATGGATTCAGTCCAGCTGCTGTGTGGCTCTGTTCAGAGTGAGATGCATGAATGTGATCTCAGCAGAAGAGAGACAGAGACAGAAGAGGCAGTTAGTGTTTGAGTCGGCGTCGCTGCTTCCTCCAGCCCTCGCTGACACACGAACATGATGGCAGCGCCGATCTAAACTGAACATGTGTTCGTTCATCTTCAACATCATAGTAATACTGAACTCCCAACAGGACATCACCGTCATCAGTATGTGCATCATAATCCCTCTGGGGCTGTGTACTGCTGTGTACTGCTGTGTACTGTGTGTACTGTGTGTACTGCAGGTTCACCTCCGTGATCCTCAGCACAACGCAGCAGGAACTGAGCAAACACTTTCCTAATAAAATAATGTGGAAGCTGTGAATCAGAATCTAAAGAATCAGCATCTAGAACTGCGTGGAAACACCAGCCGTGCTCAATACACCATAATCACTGTTATAATGCATCATAAATGCTGTTATTATGCATCATATCCACTGTTCTACTACATCATAATCACTTTCATAGTACATTACAATCACTGTTATAATGCATTGCTAATTACTGTTGCAGTGCATCATAACAGGAGAGATTATAATGCACTACCACAGCAGTTATGATGCTTAATAACAGCGATTCTCATGCATCGTAATCACTCTTATAATGTATTAGAATCACTGTTATAGTGCATTATAATAGAGTGACGTTTACCCTCATCAGTCTACTGACAGTCAGTCATAAAGCAGATTAATGAATGGAGTAGTGAATGACAGGAGGAGGTGGAGTAATTAATGAATGGAGTAGTGAATGACAGGAGGAGGTGGAGTAATTAATGAATGGAGTAGTGAATGACAGGAGGAGGTGGAGTAATTAATGAATGGAGTAGTGAATGACAGGAGGAGGTGGAGTAATTAATGAATGGAGTAGTGAATGACAGGAGGAGGTGGAGTAATTAATGAATGGAGTAGTGAATGACAGGAGGAGGTGGAGTAATTAATGAATGGAGTAGTGAATGACAGGAGGAGGTGGAGTAATTAATGAATGGAGTAGTGAATGACAGGAGGAGGTGGAGTAATTAATGAATGGAGTAGTGAATGACAGGAGGAGGTGGAGTAATTAATGAACGGAGTAGTGAATGACAGGAGGAGGTGGAGTAATTAATGAATGG
Source organism: Pterois miles (assembly GCA_947000775.1). NCBI lineage: Eukaryota > Metazoa > Chordata > Actinopteri > Perciformes > Scorpaenidae > Pterois > Pterois miles. Next base: position 9,379 of record CAMQGK010000648.1, read on the forward strand.
AGTAGTGAATGACAGGAGGAGGTGGAGTAATTAATGAATGGAGTAGTGAATGACAGGAGGAGGTGGAGTAATTAATGAATGGAGTAGTGAATGACAGGAGGAGGTGGAGTAATTAATGAATGGAGTAGTGAATGACAGGAGGAGGTGGAGTAATTAATGAATGGAGTAGTGAATGACAGGAGGAGGTGGAGTAATTAATGAACGGAGTAGTGAATGACAGGAGGAGGTGGAGTAATTAATGAACGGAGTAGTGAATGACAGGAGGAGGTGGAGTAATTAATGAATGGAGTAGTGAATGACAGGAGGAGGTGGAGTAATTAATGAATGGAGTAGTGAATGACAGGAGGAGGTGGAGTAATTAATGAATGGAGTAGTGAATGACAGGAGGAGGTGGAGTAATTAATGAATGGAGTAGTGAATGACAGGAGGAGGTGGAGTAATTAATGAATGGAGTAGTGAATGACAGGAGGAGGTGGAGTAATTAATGAATGGAGTAGTGAATGACAGGAGGAGGTGGAGTAATTAATGAATGGAGTAGTGAATGACAGGAGGAGGTGGAGTAATTAATGAATGGAGTAGTGAATGACAGGAGGAGGTGGAGTAATTAATGAATGGAGTAGTGAATGACAGGAGGAGGTGGAGTAATTACCCAGCAGCAGAGCCTCCTTCTCTGAGGAGACTGCTCCTCTCTTGATGACCTCAGTCCTCCTCTCTCTGCTGACGGACAGCGACGGAGTGCAGACCTTCACCTGGGACAACACATACACAGGTTATATACATATATATAACTACACACATACACAGGTTATATACATATATATAACTACACACATACACAGGTTATATACATATATATAACTACACACATACACAGGTTATATACATATATATAACTACACACATACACAGGTTATATACATATATATAACTACACACATACACAGGTTATATACATATATATAACTACACACATACACGGGTTATATACATATATATAACTACACACATACACGGGTTATATACAATATATATAACTACACACATACACAGGTTATATACATATATATAACTACACACATACACGGGTTATATACATATATATAACTACACACATACACGGGTTATATACATATATATAACTACACACATACACGGGTTATATACATATATATAACTACACACATACACGGGTTATATACATATATATAACTACACACATACACAGGTTATATACATATATATAACTACACACATACACGGGTTATATACATATATATAACTACACACATACACGGGTTATATACATATATATAACTACACACATACACGGGTTATATACATATATATAACTACACACATACACGGGTTATATACATATATATAACTACACACATACACGGGTTATATACATATATATAACTACACACATACACGGGTTATATACATATATATAACTACACACATACACGGGTTATATACATATATATAACTACACACATACACGGGTTATATACATATATATAACTACACACATACACGGGTTATATACATATATATAACTACACACATACACGGGTTATATACATATATATAACTACACACATACACGGGTTATATACATATATATAACTACACACATACACGGGTTATATACATATATATAACTACACACATACACGGGTTATATACATATATATAACTACACACATACACGGGTTATATACATATATATAACTACACACATACACGGGTTATATACATATATATAACTACACACATACACGGGTTATATACATATATATAACTACACACATACACGGGTTATATACATATATATAACTACACACATACACGGGTTATATACATATATATAACTACACACATACACGGGTTATATACATATATATAACTACACACATACACGGGTTATATACATATATATAACTACACACATACACGGGTTATATACATATATATAACTACACACATACACGGGTTATATACATATATATAACTACACACATACACAGGTTATATACATATATATAACTACACACATACACGGGTTATATACATATATATAACTACACACATACACGGGTTATATACATATATATAACTACACACATACACGGGTTATATACATATATATAACTACACACATACACGGGTTATATACATATATATAACTACACACATACACGGGTTATATACATATATATAACTACACACATACACGGTTTATATACATATATATAACTACACACATACACGGGTTATATACATATATATAACTACACACATACACGGGTTATATACATATATATAACTACACACATACACGGGTTATATACATATATATAACTACACACATACACAGGTTATATACATATATATAACTACACACATACACAGGTTATATACATATATATAACTATACACATACACGGTTTATATACATATATATAACTACACACATACACGGGTTATATACATATATATAACTACACACATACACAGGTTTTATACATATATATAACTACACACATACACAGGTTATATACATATATATAACTACACACATACACAGGTTATATACATAGTATAGTAACTACACACATACACAGGTTATATACATATATATAACTACACACATACACAGGTTCTCTACATATATATAACTACACACATACACAGGTTTTATACATATAGTATAACTATACATACAGTAGTAGTAGTAGTAGTGCTGACCTGGTTGGTACTGATGTGATCCATCAGGTTCTCTAGTAGTAGTAGTAGTAGTAGTAGTAGTCTGACCTGGTTGGTACTGATGGATCCATCAGGTTCTCTAGTTAGATGAGACCAGTAGTAGTAGTAGTAGTAGTAGTAGTAGTAGTAGTAGTAGTTGTAGTCTGACCTGGTTGGTACTGATGGATCCATCAGGTTCTCTAGTGGGAGGGAGAGAGGGGGGGGGGGGGTTCAGATGAGACCAGGATGTAGTAGTAGTAGTAGTAGTAGTAGTAGTGTGTAGTCTGACCTGGTTGGTACTGATGGATCCATCAGGTTCTCTAGTTAGTAGTAGTAGTAGTAGTAGTAGTAGTAGTAGTAGTAGTAGTTGTAGTCTGACCTGGTTGGTACTGATGGATCCATCAGGTTCTCTAGTTTCAGATGAGACCAGTATGTAGTAGTAGTAGTAGTAGTAGCAGTAGTAGTAGCAGTAGTAGTGGTGCTCTGGTGTGTTTTTACCGTTTCCTGCAGGTCTCCGTTGGTTCCCTCCACAGCCTCACTGTTACTGCTGAGCAGCTGCAGACAGACAGATATAGATATAGATATAGATATAGATATAGATATATAAATGTATATAGTGTCTATATCAGGATATTAGTCAGTGCTTCCAGAGGAGAGGAGCGCTTGTTTTCTGCCTTCTGTTCAACAGCTGGATCAGATGGAGTTTCTGACTCCACCCAACCTGCTGTCTGTCCTTCACGTCTTCACCTCCTCCCACATTCAGCTTTTACTGGTGTGGTTGTTTTAACAGACCCTTCTGGACTCTGGTTGGTGGATCGGTTCATTTGGTCCAGGTCTAATGGATCATGTGTCAGACTCAGTTTGATCCTGGTCCACATCAGCATCATGGTTCCCCTCAGAGGGCCGGTTGTAACTGTAAGACTATATAAGTCTCTCTGGTCTTGATCATATTACAAAATTGCCCCTGAATTTGATTATTATCAGTTTTAGTAATAATTTATTGAATAACTAGCTCTGACAGCAGAAGTCTAGGAAAAAAAACTGCAAAAAATGAGTTCAGTAACAAACACATGGTTGTTCATCAATATATCTGCAGCATGACACAAAAATACTGTATGTGGACACACACTCACATTTCTATGTTATTATAACATAAACCCACAAATTTATGAGATTCAGAAACCCTCATCATTACTCATCCATCAACGATCAAAATAACTCTCTAGTGAATAATAAAGGTCATTTTTTACCATCACACAAATATTATCAAACCCAGTTTATTCCATTAGCTTAGTTTAACTTTGTGGTGGGAGTTGAGAGGGGCAGAACTCTAGTCCAACAGATCAATGAGCTCTGATCTAACGTTCAGTCTGTGGCGTATAAACTGTTATATATAAACTTTGTGGTGGGAGTTGAGAGGGGCAGAGCTCTAGTCCAACAGATCAATGAGCTCTGATCTAACGTTCAGTCTGTGGCGTATAAACTGTTATAAAAATGGGGTGGGGGGGGATATAAACTTTGTGGCGGGAGTTGAGAGGGGCAGAACTCTAGTCCAACAGATCAATGAGCTCTGATCTAACGTTCAGTCTGTGGCGTATAAACTGTTAGTGATCAGCAGCTGATCAGCTGAGATCATGTGGTAGATGACAGTGGTGTGACAGTGTTTTACTGCCTCGTAGTAAAGAAGACATACCGGCTGGTCTCCATCAACCACTAACATGGATCCTCTTTCTGGATCTCAGGAAGTCTCCTTCCACTAGAGCGGCGCCGCCTTACATTTAGTTTCAGGAGAGCCGTCATAGAGAACAAGCTACCAATACACCATTAGAAGAAACATTATACTGCCTGGTTATAGCTGGAGCTGCACTCAGGGATATTCTGAGTCAGCTGACAGAATCTTTTATTGGTGCCTGTTGTGTTCACATTAATGTTCAATTTGATCAATAAATGAATGTTGGAAATTTCACTTTTGTAATTCAACAAGCAGTTTGTTGTTTCTGAGCAGTTCACTAAAGAAGCAGAACTGAGTACACCGAACGGTGAACGGACATTTCTACAGCACTACTGCAGACTTCTGTCCACTCAGCTCGCCACGACATTCACACCCTGACAAAGACTCAGGACTCTGACCTGGGATCGAACCACTGACCCTAGTAGTAGTAGTAGTAGTAGTAGTAGTAGTCTGACCTGGTTAGTACTGATGGATCCATCAGGTTCTCTAGTTTCAGATGAGACCAGGATGTAGTAGTAGTAGTAGTAGTAGTAGTAGTAGTAGTAGTAGTAGTAGTCTGACCTGGTTGGTACCGATGGATCCATCAGGTTCTCTAGTTTCAGATGAGACCAGGATGTAGTAGTAGTAGTAATAGTAGTAGTAGTCTGACCTGGTTGGTACTGATGGATCCATCAGGTTCTCTAGTTTCAGATGAGACCAGGATGTAGTAGTAGTAGTAGTAGTAGTAGTGTAGTAGTAAGTAGTAGTCTGACCTGGTTGGTACCGATGGATCCATCAGGTTCTCTAGTTTCAGATGAGACCAGGATGTAGTAGTAGTAGTAGTAGTAGTAGTAGTAGTAGTAGTAGTAGCAGTAGTAGTCTGACCTGGTTAGTACTGATGGATCATCAGGTTCTCTAGTTTCAGATGAGACCAGGATGTAGTAGTAGTAGTAGTCGTAGTAGTAGTAGTAGTAGCAGTAGTAGTCTGACCTGGTTAGTACTGATGGATCATCAGGTTCTCTAGTTTCAGATGAGACCAGGATGTAGTAGTAGTAGTAGTAGTAGTAGTACTCTGACCTGGTTGGTACTGATGGATCCATCAGGTTCTCTAGTTTCAGATGAGACCAGGATGTAGTAGTAGTAGTAGTAGTAGTAGTACTCTG
>CAMQGK010000648.1:22500-40000 GCA_947000775.1 Pterois miles
AGGTCGTCAGTGAGGTCGTCAGTGAGGTAGTCAGTAGTCAGTGAGGTAGTCAGTGAGGTAGTCAGTGAGGTAGTCAGTGAGGTCGTCAGTGAGGTAGTCAGTAGTCAGTGAGGTAGTCAGTAGTCAGTGAGGTAGTCAGTAGTCAGTGAGGTAGTCAGTGAGGTCGTCAGTGAGGTAGTCAGTGAGGTAGTCAGTGAGGTAGTCAGTAGTCAGTAAGGTAGTCAGTGAGGTAGTCAGTAGTCAGTGAGGTAGTCAGTGAGGTAGTCAGTAGTTAGTGAGGTAGTCAGTGAGGTAGTCAGTAGTCAGTGAGGTAGTCAGTGAGGTAGTCAGTAGTCAGTGAGGTAGTCAGTGAGGTAGTCAGTAGTCAGTGAGGTAGTCAGTGAGGTAGTCAGTAGTCAGTGAGGTAGTCAGTGAGGTAGTCAGTAGTCAGTGAGGTAGTCAGTGAGGTAGTCAGTAGTCAGTGAGGTAGTCAGTGAGGTAGTCAGTGAGGTAGTCAGTAGTCAGTGAGGTAGTCAGTGAGGTAGTCAGTAGTCAGTGAGGTAGTCAGTGAGGTAGTCAGTAGTCAGTGAGGTAGTCAGTAGTCAGTGAGGTAGTCAGTGAGGTAGTCAGTAGTCCAGTGAGGTTCAGCATATCTGTGGTTTGCAGAGATGTGCAATGCATTTTTTATTTTCTCACAAGAAAAGTCACATTGCTCCAGGGGACATGAGGGTCCGGTATCCTCACTATCTCTACAAGAACAGCTGGATCACAGGAAGCTACCTGCTGCATGCTGTGCATGTTCTGCTGCAGCAGCTGGATCTGAGCCTCAGCGCCGTGCGGTTGCGGCTGCGTTTGATCGTCGTCCTGTCGGCCGGATCGGCTCTGCTCCTTCTTCAGCAGCTCCACCTCGTTCCTGTAGGCGTCCAGCTGCCAGCGCAGAGAGTCGTTCTCCTCCTTCAGGGACGCCTGAGTCTGATCGAACGCTCCTGCAGGACAGAAGGACACCTGTTCAGAGACAACCACAGACCACGGCAGCGTCTAGAAGGGAACTCGCATGTTGCAGAAACTCGTAAGAGGAAAGAAACTAGAACCAATCGAAGGCCTCAAATTTAAAATGTTTAATGTGTAAAGATGACACTGACTGTGGTCCATCGTACCATTTTCCTGAATGCGCATCCTCTTACAGGGATTTTCATCGGAGTCGTCATCTGACATCTCCATCTCCTCCTCCCGTCTGATGCCCATGATCTCTTCACTGTGGGCGTTTCTCAGCTCCTGAAACATCACAACCAGTGAAGCACCATGAAACTATGAAATATCAGTCATTTACAATCTATGGCCCCGAACACGGCTCTGAAATATTAATGACTTATGTTATGTTATATGTTATATATTAATACTTTGATTCAAAGACCCAGGTCATCAGTAAATTAAATACTGTACACTGAAACGATGATGTTGATTGATGATGAAACCAGACATTCTGACTGATAAACTGACTTTCACCACCGAGTTTTGTTGTTTTGTTTTTGGAGCTCACTGTTTGTTGTTGTAATACTGACCTTGACCACCAGGGGGCTCCAGCCTCCATGTTCTCAGAAGGACTGAACGTTCAGGTGCTCTTCCAGGTGAGTTTTAATGTCTCCATTCGCTCTGAACACACGGTACATATAGACCGGTTCAATGGCATTACGTTGCTAGGCAACAGCTTGAGTCCATGTTTACTTCCTGTCAGTTAGCGTCAGTCACGTACGCTGTGACAGGAAGTAACCTGGGACACATCTGAGTAGAAATGTACTTTAATAGGCACTCGTCTCGCTTCTTTCCCAGAGCATTACTGCAATAACCAATCACAAACAATAATCATACAACTGCTCATCTCACCATGTGCAATATTCAGTCAACTTGTACATAATTTCGTATTTATAAATTGTACATAATGTTGTGTTTACATTTCTATATTTTTTACATTTTTTTAAACATAGCTGTACATATTTAATTGTTATTTAAGTAATTATTTTGCATCTTCTCTTCTAAAAATGCACCAAAGGAGGACGATCTGAGCCGAGACATCACATTAGTTAAGGACTGTGACTGCTGGTACTTAATGCTGATTTGGTTTAAATGTGGATTATTGTTGTTATTATTATGTGTTATTGTTGTTGGAATGATTCAGCTAAACTAGCTAATATTATATATGTCAGATGTTACTTGTTGCCATAGCAACAGGAAACCTTCACATGTGTGCTAACAGCATATGTTGGGAGTCCAGATCAGAGCTATGCTGTAATTGTAATGCCGTTGACCTGGTCTGTATGCACCGTGTGTTCAGAGCGAATGGAGACATTAACTCACCTGGACGAACACCTGAACGTCCAGGTGGAGCAGTGGAGCCCTCTGGTGGTCAAAGTCAGCATCACAACAACAAACGCTTCATTTTCCCGCCTGTTTTCTCTACGAGGCCAAGAAAAGAAAATAACAGAAAAATCTGCCTAAAATTAGTTTTTTCATTTGTCATCGTACAGAAAACAAGGAACTTAGGAAGATTATTCAGGTAGCCGACCACGGCTCTGAAATATCATTACGTTATGCTATGATATATATTATTATCATGTTATTGATTTAAGAGACTCAGAGGAATTAAATACTGTAAATCTAACGACTGATGTAAATAATGAAAGCAGAAGACATTCAGTCGTATCTGGTGACCAGGTCTTATGGTATAAACTCAGAAAATTGAGCCTGTTAGAGAAAATGGATCAGGCTGAATAACTGACTGAATGCAGACATAATGATGAGATAATATTTTAGTATTTCACCTCTTGTCTTTGTTTAGATTTGTTGTTTCTGCAGGTTCATGTTCCAGATTTGATCATCAACACTAAACTGATCAGAACTGCTGACTAGATTTCACTCGGGGTGAATAATCAGATTTAACCCTGGAAATCAGTGTTGCCATAGCAACGCCAAACACAGGAGGCGTCAGATTCAGATGTAGGCTGCAGAGGAAGAGACGATGAGAGGCCGCCGCCGCCCGTCCGTCCGTCGTTGATGAAACGTCCTATAAGACTGTCTGTCAGCTGGGGGGGGGGGGGGGGGGGACAACACTAACAGGTGTACCAACCTCACACTGCTTGCGCCAAATGTCTATGTTCTTGCGCTGAGCTTTTGAGAAATGGTCCCACGCCTTTTGCCTGGTGGCGGCGGTGAAAACGGCGGTGATCTGCTCGACTTTGGGGGGGGAGGAGGAGGAGGAAGAAGAGGAGGAGGAAGAGGAGGAAGAGGAGGAGGAGGAGGAGGAGGAGGGTCAAGACAAAACAAGCCGTTTATGTAGCGTTAGCACTGACCGAGGCTCAAACAGCAGTCAGAGGAGAGACGAGGACACCGACCACAGGAAGCCGAAGGACCGGCTACTGGTCCCACACTGGGGCAGGTGACAGGTGTGATCAGGTGATCAGGTGATCATGTGATCAGGCCAGGTCTCTCTGCCGGCTGCCGGTCTGTACTTACATCAGCTGCAGCTTCACGGCCGACAGACGACACGTCGACCCAGAATGGACGATCTGATCTGTAGAGATTCATCCCATTATTTTATAAGAACGGTTAATTATCAGGGCTGAGACGTCCCACCTGTCAGCTGAGTCGATACCACCAGACGATGATTCGGTATTCTGATTCGCTGTGGTTGTTAACGTTTTCCCCACTAGACCATCAGTAACAGTAGAATCAGACCCTTCCAGGGACTTTTACCTTGTAAAACCTCTCAATGAATCCAGTAACATGTCTGATTTCCAGCAGGTCTGTAGTCAGAGACGTCCTGAAGTCAAATCTATCAGGATCATTGTCAGGAATTATTGATTACAGTTTATATCCATCAACCCAGAAATCAAAGAATAAAGACGTTTCCCTCACAGATTAGTGGGATTTTCTCTTTAATTTATCAGGGTCATGTAATGTTTTATACTCTGCTGAATATAATCCATCAGTCTGATTTCCATAGATGGATTCTGTAGATCCAGTTCCCTTTAACACCTTATTTTGAAAAGCGGCCGTAGTCCCAGGTGTCTACTTCCTCTAACTCCTCCAAGGTGGTCTCTAGCTCTCCGTCAGCTCCGTTCTCTTTATCCATCCATGGTCAGCTCCATCGGGGCCGTCTGGCAGTAGCTCAGTCTGTAGGGACTTGGCTTGGGAACCGGAAGGTCACCGGTTCAAGTCCCGACATGGACCAAAAACTGAGTGTGAACTGGTAGCTGGAGAGGTGCCAGTTTACCTCTTGGGCACTGCCGAGGTGCCCCTGAGCAAGGCACCAAACCCCCAACTGCTCGGGGCGCTTGTCAGGAGCAGCCCCATCACTCTGACATCTCTCCATTACTGCATGTGTGTGTGTTTGTGTGCATGTACCATGTATAAGTTAAAAAACAGAGTGTAAATTGAATTTCCCCATTGTGGGACTAATAAAGGTTGATCTTCTTCTTCTTCTTCTGAATGCATTTAACATAAATGTCAGTATATGGAGCTCTACAGTCGTAGCGTCGGCCCGTCGGACCACGGAGACGAGAGCGACGGCCGGCCGGACCGCACGTTACCGCCGTACGATGACGTTTCCCGTCCGTGACGGAGTTAGCGTGCAGCTTTAGCCGTGATGTCTAGCTCTGCTTTTCCAAAGTGTTTCCCTCCTTTACTGGATGTGTAGTGTTTACCAGGCTGGATTTAACATGGAGGGTGGAGGTCGGATCCACGCCCACCCTCCACCCTTTAATACTTTCTGAGGTTTGTTCTGGTTGATGGATACCGAAGGGAAATGAGGTCACGGAATTCAAAAAACAAAAAAAAAAGAGAAAACTTCCCTTCCCCCCCAAAGAGAAACAAAAAAAAGAGAAATGGGGATTTGGGAAAAAAAAAATTTGTTAAAAAACGAAAAAATTGTGATACAGAGGTGAACTGATTTTGATTCCTGCTCCTATCAATTGTTGGCAGAGTGGATCAGAATAAAACTTAATTAAAGTCATCCATTCTGAGTTTACATGTCGTCTTACACAGTTTCTTTAACCTCATCAGAACTGGTGTGGACTTTCTGGACAGACGTCCAGAGACACTGACTTACCGTCTGCAGGTCTCTGGACTCCAACACTCCACTATGGCTGCCGGCAGACTGGCCGACAGACACCGAGTCTTCTTACTGGTTTCAGTGACACTGAAGCTTTTAGCTGCTTTGTGCTGCTGTGAGTCTCCTCTTTCCAGATGTGTGGATGTAAATGGGTTCTCTGGGTCCCCACCAGTCTCCCCTTTACAGACATGCCCACTTTCTGATAGTCCCAGTCAGTCTGGATCAAGTCCTAGTCAAGTCAGCACTCTGACACACTGACAGCTGTTGTTGCCTGTTGGGCTGCAGTTTGCCATGTTCTGATTGGAGCAGATTGTTGATGCTAAAGTCAGAACCTGGGAGGGTTTCTGGACAATATCTGGTATTGATTAGTGTTGTTGTTGATTTACTATAATATATATATACATACATTTACATACAGCAGCATATTAGTCCACTAACATGTTGATCAGAGGATTAAATACTGGACTGATCTCATTTTAAGGGACATTTATAACAGAGAGTTTACCATTCTTTGTCTGATATTTTATTGTTATTATTATTATTATTATTGTAAATTTCTCCACTGTGGGACTAATAAAGGAATATCTTATCTTATCTTATTATTATTATTCTATTCTGCTATTTTTGTGATTTTATTTGTTCATCATTTAATGTTACAGCTGATTAAAGTGGAGCTACTTTTAATGACCTATTAGGACAATTTACGATAATTCTTTTATTATTAATTTTGTCTGATCATTTGCCATTTTTCTGATATTCAATGTACATCTCTATGATATTCTACTCACTTTTTGAATATATTACTAGTACTTTTTAGGATATTTTACAGGTATTATTTTGGGTATTTTAACATTTTTGTCTGATATTTTACTAATATTCTGGGATATTTTCACTTTAATGTAGCAGCTGGTAAAGCTATTTTTATTTATTATTACATACTACTGCAAGTTTAATCTATAATACATACTGGTAGTTTAATCTATAATACATCATTTATTATTAGATTATACTGCTAGTTTAATCTATAATACATCATTTATTATTAGATTATACTGCTAGTTTAATCTATAATACATCATTTATTATTAGATTATACTGCTAGTTTAATCTATAATCATATTTATTATTAGATTATCTGCTGTTTAATCTATATCAATTTGTTTCTGTAGTTAATTATAATAATTTTTTTGATTTCTGCTGTTTAATCTATAATACATCATTTATTATTAGATTTACTGCTGTTTAATCTATAATACATATTTATTATTAGATTTACTGCTAGTTTGATCTATAATACATCATTTATTATTGATTTCTGCTAGTTTGATCTATAATACATCATTTTTAGATTTACTGCTAGTTTAATCTATAATACATATTTTTTTAGATTTCTGCTAGTTTAATCTATAATACAATTTATTATTAGATTTACTGCTGTTTAATCTATATACATCATTTATTATTGATTTCTGCTGTTTAATCTATAATACATCATTTATTATTAGATTTACTGCTGTTTAATCTATAATAATCATTTATTATTAGATTTACTGCTGTTTAATCTATATACATCATTTTTAGATTTACTGCTAGTTTAATCTATAATAATATTATTATTAGATTTCTGCTGTTTATCTATATTTTTTTGATTTGTGTTGCTTTTTTTTGTTTCTGTGTTTTCTTATTCTTTTTTTGATTTCTGTGTTTTCTTATCTCTTTTTATTAGATTATATGTGTTTATCTTATTCTTTTTTTGATTTACTGCTGTTTGATCTATAATAATCATTTTTTTGTTTACTGCTAGTTTGTTATAATATCATTATTTTGATTTTGTGTTTGTCTATATATCATTTTTTTGATTTTGCTGTTTATCTTAATAATCATTTATTATTGATTTCTGCTGTTTAATCTTATATCATTTTTATTAGATTATACTGTGTTTATTATATTCATTTTTATTGATTTCTGCAGTTTATCTATAATAATCATTTATTATTGATTTACTGCTAGTTTATCTATAATACATCATTTATTATTAGATTTACTGCTGTTTATCTATAATACATCATTTTTATTGATTTACTGCTGTTTATCTATAATACATCATTTATTATTAGATTTACTGCTAGTTTAATCTATAATCATCATTTTTTGATTTCTGCTGTTTATTTAATACATCATTTTTTAGATTATACTGCTAGTTTGATCTATAATACATCATTTATTATTAGATTATACTGCTAGTTTAATCTATAATACATCATTTATTATTAGATTATACTGCTAGTTTAATCTATAATACATCATTATTATTAGATTATACTGCTAGTTTAATCTATAATACATCATTTATTATTAGATTATACTGCTAGTTTAATCTATAATACATCATTTATTATTAGATTATACTGCTAGTTTAATCTATAATACATCATTTATTATTAGATTACTGCTAGTTTAATCTATAATACATCATTTATTATTAGATTATACTGCTAGTTTAATCTATAATACATCATTTATTATTAGATTATACTGCTAGTTTAATCTATAATACATCATTTATTATTAGATTATACTGCTAGTTTAATCTATAATACATCATTTATTATTAGATTATACTGCTAGTTTAATCTATAATACATCATTTATTATTAGATTATACTGCTAGTTTAATCTATAATACATCATTTATTATTAGATTATACTGCTAGTTTAATCTATAATACATCATTTATTATTAGATTATACTGCTAGTTTAATCTATAATACATCATTTATTATTAGATTATACTGCTAGTTTAATCTATAATACATCATTTATTATTAGATTATACTGCTAGTTTAATCTATAATACATCATTTATTATTAGATTATACTACCAGTTTATGCCATATTAAAACATCAGTATGTATCAGTTGTAATACTGTGAACGTGTCGAGTACAGCTGTCAGGTTCATGTAGTACCCTGAGTACTCTGTACTGTGAGATGTAGTAGAGCAGAACAGTAACAGCAGTGTGAATGCGTCTGCAGAGCAGCTGACCTGATCACCACCTCACACTGAGCTGATGGAGGAGGGTTGTCATGGAGACGGATGCGGCTGGGTGGAGGGGCGGACCGGGATGAACCAGCTGATCCTTCAGCTGCTGACCGTGGATCACGTGGACGTGAGCTCAGTTTAAACACTGATCCAGGACAAGCTGCTTCGTTAAGAGGACAGTTTGTCCCAGCGACTGATTTACAGTAACAAACAGACTCAGACCTTCACAGAAAGCAGCATATCGTCCACTAACATGCTGATCAGAGGACTAAATCCTGGACTGATCCCCTTTGAGGCTCATTCTGAACAGATGAAATATGTGATTAATTTAAGATGAAATATTTTATTGTTTGTCCACTTTAAGACGTAAGGAGCAATGAAACTGAAGTTTGTGATTTTAATCTTAAAGTTTTTATTCTTAAATAAGTGATATTTATTGATTTTCTTTCTAATCTGAAGTATTTCGGTTCATGTGAATGGTGCACATTTGAAATGGGAAACGAGGTGGAGCTCACTGTTGGCGGAAACGTTCTCATGAAAATAGAGATCAGGGTTTAGTTTGGTCCCCTGTGGAGAACCCCAGGGATCCCTGACTGGCCCACAACTGCTTATACTTTACATGAGTGATATCTGTAATGTTTAGGATATGTTCACATTTGCAATTTTTGCCGATGATACAAATTTATTTGGCTCTGGGAAAAACTTAAAGGAACTTTAATACGCTACTGAAAGGGAGCTGAAAACTCGAGACCTGGTCCGACGTTACACTGAAAACTAAATTCATGGTTCTTGGAAACTGAAAAGAAATTAATGGGGATGTTGAACTAAAGATTTATGATGTTGAAATTGAAAGAGTTTTTGAGCAGATTCCTCGAGGTTGTGATTGATCATAAAGTAACATGGAAACAACATATTGATGATATTAAAGGTAAAATATCAAAGTGCATATTAATCCTGTTTAAATCTATGGACAGATTAAGTTAAAAGGCCTTGTATGTAATTTATTGATCACTTCTACTTCCTGATATCTCTGACTGTGAGGAACTGTGGGGGTCGACTTTTAAAAAGACTATAAATTCAATGGTTTTACTAGAAAAATGAGCCGTACGTATTATCAATAAGGCTGCTTACTGTGATCACACTAATCCTGATTATTAGTTCACGTTATGAAATTTAATGATTTGGTTTATTCTAAAATAATGTAAATAATGTTCAAATGAAAGTCCCTCCCAGATGGTGACCGAAGGTTTTTATCACTACGGAGAGTAAATCTGATCTGAGAGGTATTGATCAGTTTACTGTCCAAAAAGATAAAAGAGGAATGAAAGGAGACGTTTCTGTTGTTGGGGTCAAATTATGGAAAAAATGATAATATAAATCTATAATGTGTGATTCACTTTTGGTTTTTAAATGAATGGTTTAGAAAACTGTTTCGAGGGTCACCAGTGTGAATGATTTTTCAGTTTTGGTTTGTTTTTATTTGCAGAGGGAAGATCAATTTGATAAGTCGATCGGTTAAAAAGGCAAATAGAAGCATTTAGTTTCTGCCTGTTCAGTCACTAATTAATACAGACTGACTCTGTTAATACTGATTGCACTGTTCATACTTATTGTATTATGTGTGATGACTGAATAAAAAAACTACTACTACTACTACTACTACTACTACTACTTCTACTGGTGAAATGAAATGCTCCATTCTTGAATGTGATATGAAACTCCTCTCCGGCTGGAAGAGCGCTCCTGAGAGTGACGGTCAGTCTAGAAGGGAGCCCACAAACTGCAAAATCTGATCTGAGATCTGCAAAGACTCGCTGCCCGCTGACCTATCTGGTGAGAGTAATCCTAGTTTGCAGGATCCCTTCTAGCTGCTCCTCTGCCTGATGACGCTTGTGAAACATGTCATGAGTGGGACGTACCTGCTGGGAACCCGTTGTGGGTTCTGACCCGGTTCGTGCGCCTGCTGGATGCGTGTTCAGAGAATAAAGAGTCTTACACTGTGTCAGGATGGCCAGCAGGGCGTTCTTGAAGATCTCTTTGGCGTGCTCCATCTCCTCCTCGTGCTGAGCCTTCTCGCTCATCAGCCGCCGGACGTGGCTGTTGGCCGACTGGATCATGGAGTAGAAGTGATTGGCAGTGCGGCGGTTGACCTCGCCTCGGTCGATCCAGGTGAACAGCACCGCCGTCGCCTCGCTGAACTTATGGTCATCTGAGGGGGAAAAATACACTAGAATGAGATGCAGAAGGATTAAAGCAGAAATCTCTGTAGAGGGAGAGGCAGCTATAAACAGACTGAGCTGTGATTTAAGATCAATAACCAGATCAGAATGATGCTGAAATAACTCCATCATGATGCTGATCAGTAAACAGTCTGAACTGATGCTTCGTCAGGTCTGTTACCGTGACGACAAGCAGACAGCTGTTAAAATGCTTGTTTTCTGAATGGAGTCTGGTTGGATCAGAACCAGGCTCTGCAGCTGCTGCATCAACACTCAACATAAAGTCATGTAGACGTTGTTGTTTCTGCCGTAGACAGTCGGTGGTTCTGGTCTCTGGACCAGATCTGATGGACTATTGTAGCTCTGGGTGACCACAGACACAGATGTTCAACATCAGGACGGCGGTGAGGACAGGAGGACCATCTCTACGCTGACAGGACTTCACCACACTGAGACACAAGTTTCTCCCTCGAGTTGAAACATTCAACTCCAGCGAATGACGTAAATTTCACACATTTATGCCTATTCGCCTCTGTGCATCGTCCTTCTATGTAACTGTGAAACGTTCCCTTCTGCTCTTGGTGGCTGGGATCGACAGTCAAACATGTTTCAACCTGGATGGGGGGTCCGGGGTCCCCCCAGGATTCTGGTGGATGTTTAAGCACCACTGTCTGCCTGTTCTACATCCAGTTATGTTGTAAATTTCTTTTTTATGTAAAGAAAAGAGTAAATTCAGGCACCAGGACACAACTAAATATAAAGGAATATAATGCAGCGAGTCTCTGAGGCAGATATTTCTTCTCCTGGAGATCAAAACAACGTCTCATTTAATGTTATATATCCAGTATGTACGCTAACAACAACGCTCTCTCTCTCTGCTAACATGTCCTCTTGGTTTTAATCTGCACCATTACAAAATAAGATAAGATTCACCACCTGCTAAATAAATAATGCTGAAAGAAATACAGAAATGAAAAACAAATACAGAAAAATAAAAGAAGGAAAGAATAAATAAATAAACAGAGAAATGAATAAATACAGAAAAAACAAATGAATGCTGAAATAAATACATCTATTTCCTAATGTTTCAACTTGTTTAATCTGAGTTATCATGAAATTCACTACCGACTCAATAAATGGAGAAATTAATAAATACAGAAAAATAAATAAAAGCTGAAATAATTCCGGCAGCGTGGGTTTTCTCCGGGTGCTCCGGCTTCCTCCCACAGTCCAAAGACATGCTGTTTAGGTTAATTGATGACTCTAAATGTCCCGTAGGTGTGAATCTGAGTGTGAATGGTGTCTGTCTCTACGGTGTCTGTCTCTACGGTGTCTGTCTCTACGGTGTCTGTCTCTATGGTGTCTGTCTCTATGTTGTCTGTCTTTGTGTCTGTCTCTACGGTTGTCTGTCTCTACGGTGTCTGTCTCTATGGTGTCTGTCTCTATGGTTGTCTGTCTCTACGGTGTCTGTCTCTATGGTGTCTGTCTCTATGTGTCCTCTGATGGACTGGAGACCTGTCCAGGTGAACCCGCCTTCACCCGGTGCCAGCTGGGATCGGCTCCAGACCCCCGAGACCCCTAACGGGATAAGAGGTTGAAGATGGACGGATGGACATAATGTTGTACACAATTTTTTTTTCCACATATTTTACAAATAATTTTCAGATATTTCTTTACATATTTTTCGGACATTTTCCCAGAGACATTTTTTGATCCTCATTTCACATATTTCTGAACGTTTTCTCTTGTTTTTAGTCCGGTCTCTAACAGACGAGGTCACACAATGTAAAAATAATCTCAGGGAATAATAATTAACCCTGACAGACCCACTTACACCTCTGTGAAAATGGACCTGTCAGTTTGGAGTTTAACCTCCTTCTGGTACCGATGGATTCGTCAGGATTTGATTTGAATTACCACAGCACAGGAGATGTGTACTTTTACTTCATGAGGCTGAAACTACTACTTCATTAGGGTACTTTCAGATTGCCGTGCTGGTACTTTACGCCGGTCGGGGATGTGAGCACTGCTTCCTGTTTCATGCACCATCACAGAGCAGGATGTGAAGTCATTTCATGGGACCTTTAACATCCAGTCGGGCTAAACAAACAACAGAGCAGCCGGCGAGGATCGGAAGCGTCCTCTCGGGGCGTTCGCCGTTCACGGCTCTGTGAGCGGCGCCACGGCCGCCGAGCACAAAACGCATTTTTGATTTCCAACTTTTCAACCAAACAGCGAGCTACGTTGGGGCTCAGCAATAAAGAGGGCCGAGTCTCGGCGGGCCGAGTCTCGGCGGGCCTTCGTCGACGGCGTTCACCCACATTTGAATAATAACTGAAGCGCAGACGACGGCAGAACAGAGTGAATTAGAAAGCACTTAATGAGCTGAATACCCGCCGCAACACAACCTGTAAGAAGACACTTTCCCGCTCAGATAAAGGCCCATTCACACACAGCAGCAGATTACAGTCACATTACAGCGAGCACAATGCAGCACGGCTGAACGGGGACGGCGGCGATGGATTTCCCTGCTGTGTGAAGAATGAATTCATAAAAAGGTTATTCACAGAGGAAACAAGCCTGTTTATGTTAGGAATTACAGGAGCGCCGGCTGGGGGGGGTTAAGGGTCGCTACCGCAGATTCAGACGCCAATGCTAACAAAGCAACGCAGCGAGCTGCTACAGCTGGAGCATGGAGGAGGAAAAATAACCCAAGTACCAGCACACAGCGAAAAAAATACGGAAATAAATCAATACAAACATAAATAAATGTATGAATAAATACGGGAATTAATCTATACAAATATAAATAAATATATGAATAAATCACTCTGAGAATCTGCCACCAAATCAGTGTGATGCTTCTTACCATTATTATTATAATTATCTGTATTTATTATTATTGTTATCATCACTACATCATTTTATAAAGAATGATGGCAGTTTGACCAGCTTGGAGGAGCAGACACCAAACTGTCTGTATTCTGTTATTAATATGAAATATGAGAGATGTGCTGTAACTGACACAATCAGAGACATTCAGGTATCCAGTAACTGTTATTCCATTTTATCTAAATGGATCAATGGATCTCCGCCAAGAGGAACCAAGCTCTGATTGGATCAGACCACTGGATGGAGCGTTGTCACGGTAACCGTGATGAGCAGCATGCTGGATGGGAAGGAGATTAAACAGTAAAGGTGAAGACAAACAGCTATCTACCGAAAAACTGGAGGGATTTCAGTCAGGGAGGAAGAGGAGGGAGAGGAGGAGGAGGGAGAGGAGGGAGAGGGAGAGGAGGAGGAGGAGGAGGAGGAGGAGGAGGAGGGAGAGGAGGAGGAGGAGGGAGAGGAGGGAGAGGGAGAGGAGGGAGAGGGAGAGGAGGGAGAGGGAGAGGAGGAGGAGGAGGAGGAGGAGGAGGAGGAGGGAGAGGAGGAGGAGGAGGAGGAGGGAGAGGAGGAGGAGGAGGAGGAGGAGGGGAGAGGAGGAGGAGGAGGAGGAGGGGGAGGAGGAGGAGGAGGAGGGAGAGGGAGAGGAGGAGGAGGAGGAGGAGGAGGAGGAGGGAGAGGAGGAGGAGGAGGAGGAGGAGGATGAGGAGGAGGGAGAGGAGGAGGAGGAGGAGGAGGAGGAGGGAGAGGAGGAGGAGGAGGAGGGAGAGGAGGAGGGAGAGTAGGAGGAGGGAGAGGAGGAGGAGGGAGAGGAGGAGGAGGGAGAGGAGGAGGAGGAGGAGGAGGGAGAGGAGGAGGAGGGAGAGGAGGAGGAGGAGGAGGAGGAGGAGGAGGAGGAGGAGGAGGAGGAGGAGGAGGAGGGGGAGGAGGAGGAGGAGGAGGAGGAGGAGGAGGGGAGGAGGAGGAGGAGGAGGAGGAGGAGGAGGAGGAGGGAGGAGGAGGAGGAGGAGGAGGAGGAGGAGGAGGAGGAGGAGGAGGAGGAGGAGGAGGAGGAGGAGGAGGAGGAGGAGGAGGGAGAGGAGGAGGAGGAGGAGGAGGGAGGGAGAGGAGGAGGAGGAGGAGGAGAGGAGGAGGAGGAGGAGGAGGAGGAGGGAGAGAACAATAAATAGAACAATAAATAAAATAATAAATAGAACAACAAATAAAATAAAAAGAACAACAAATAAAATAATAAAACTAATAAATAAAATAATAAATAGAACAATAAATAAAATAATAAATTGAATAATAAATTAAATAATAAATTGAGCGATAAATAAAATAATAAATTGAACAATAAATACCAACATGGTCTGTTGGAGCTTCACTCTGCTGGAGACAAACTGAGCATCAATAACTCTGCAGCTCCTCAATGATTCATTCCAGGGTGTTATTAACACACACACACACACACACACACACACACACACACACACACACACACACACACACACACACACAGCCTTGTTAACAGTGACCTAACATGATTTTAGATAATAATATGATTGATAAACGTGATTGATTTTTCCCTGTTGCCGTTTTATGAATTAATATGAATTGTGTTATTGTCTCCATGGCGACAGCTGCAGATTCCTCAGCTATGTTTTACTTCAGTGTGTTTTCATACGCTGGTCTGCTGATGGCGTCCAGTCAGACGACTCGACGACTCGGCGACTCGGCACGCAGACCTCTTCACTGATACATGCTGCTTTATCCAGTTTTTATACATTTTATTTGCATTTTTTTGGATATTTTTCAAACCTTTTCCCACATCTTTTAGATATTCTTAAATATATTTTTCACACATTTTTTAAACAAAAACATTTTTTCAAATATATTAATTTTTACATTTACTAATAATTCTCAGGCATGGATATTTTTCCACATATTTCTGAATGGTTTTCATGCTTTTAGTTTGTAGAAAGTCATCTTTACGGATGCTATTTTGTTTAGTTTTCAATAAATAAATAAATAAATAAATAAAACATAACATAAAGGAATTAATACAAAAATAAATAAACAAATAAATAAGCAAACTAAAACAGAAATATCAATTAATAACATTTTTAAAATTAACATTTTAGCAATTAATGAAAGACTATATTTTTTACTACAGTTAATGACATATTCATTTATGGAGTCATTTATTTACAGTATTTATTGATTTATTTTTGGATTTTGGCAGCTTTCGTCCTCCATATAAACACCGTGTGGACTAAATGGGATTTGAATCACTTCCTGTAAATGAAGCATGTGGTGTTTTTCATCTGTTAGTTATCTGATCGGTTCCTGACGTCAATAAAACAGCTGATGATTATCTCGGGTCTGTTCTCACCTTTCAGTCTCTCTGCCAACATGGCCGCCTCGTGTTCGGAGAAGTGCACTATGGGAGGAGGAGACGGCGGTCGCAGCCGGTCTTCGTGGATCTTGCGGCGGTGTCGTTCCTCTCGGGCCAGCAGGCGCTGCTGACACTCCCACTCGTACAGGTCGTCTCTGGCCTGGGCGAAGTCCACATGGATCCTCCCCGAGTCCTTCTTATCAGTGCTGGACCCGATCCGCATCCGGTACCCTGCGAGGACACGAAACCAGACCTGGACCTTCGAAGGTGGGAATAAAAAACGATGTGTGCATCACGTGCGTGCGTGCGTGCGTGCGTGCGTGCGTGCGTGCTCACCTGACAGGTAGAGGGCCTTGTCCACCATGAACTCCTCACTGAAGCGGATGTGGCAGAAGTTCTTCTTGCTCTTGCGGATGGCGATGATCTCTCCACTCTGGTCGAACACCTCCCTGATGACCTCCTCCGTGGCGTTCTCCGGCAGACCGCCCACAAACACCGTCTTACAGCCGGGGGGGCGCTCGCGAGTCGACGGAGGGGGCAGGTCTGAGGATGTCATCGTCATCAACAAGTTTCCGACTTGCATGTTTTCAAATATTGTCAATATTTTTTCACAATTTTCCAAATAATTATCAGATATTTTTCACCTATTCCTGAATGTTTTTTCGTGCTTTTAGCCTTTAGAGAGTCGTATTTTCAGTTTAATATTCACATCTTTCACTGGTATCTTTGGATCTTTTTCAGACATGAAGTCACCAGAGCCGAGGCTGGTCGGAGAGCGGGGTCACTTACTGGGGTTCTGAGGGAACAGGGTGCAGCTCTTGCAGTGGATGATCTCCTTGATGACGGGCATGTCGGGGGGGCGGGCGGAGGAGGGACCAGACCGATGCCCGCCATCAGGGGGTTTATGGGTCCGATGAGTCCCAGCCCCGGATCGAACCTCTGGATGCACAGAGACTCTGAGGACACAACCAGAGAAAACCACCAGAACACCATCAGGAACAGAACCGGGTCAGAGGGTGTGATTTAGTCATATTAGTGCAGGTTATAGGACAAAAATACCCACAGTCCTTCAGTTTACTGCACAATGAGTACTGTTACTGCTGCACAATGAGCACTATTACTGCTGCACAGTGAGTACTATTACTGCTGGACAATGAGTACTGTTACTGCTGCACAATGGGTGCTATTACTGCTGCACAGTGAGTACTGTTACTGCTGCACAGTGAGCACTGTTACTGCTGCACAATGAGTACTGTTACTGCTGCACAATGAGTACTGTTACTGCTGCACAATGAGTACTGTTACTGCTGCACAATGAGTACTGTTACTGCTGCACAATGAGTACTGTTACTGCTGCACAGTGAGTACTATTACTGCTGCACAGTGAGTACTATTACTGCTGCACAATGAGTACTATTACTGCTGCACAATGAGTACTATTACTGCTGCAAATAGTACTGTTACTGCTGCACAATGAGTACTATTACTACTGCAGTACTGTTACTGCTGCACAATGAGTACTATTACTGCTGCACAATGAGTACTATTGCTGCTGCACAATGAGTACTGTTACTGCTGCACAGTGAGTACTATTACTGCTGCACAGTGAGTACTATTACTGCTGCACAATGAGTACTGTTACTGCTGCACAATGAGTACTATTACTGCTGCACAGTGAGTACTATTACTGCTGGACAATGAGTACTGTTACTGCTGCACAATGAGTACTGTTACTGCTGCACAGTGAGTACTGTTACTGCTGCACAATGAGTACTGTTACTGCTGCACAATGAGTACTGTTACTGCTGCACAGTGAGTACTATTACTGCTGCACAGTGAGTACTATTACTGCTGCACAATGAGTACTATTACTGCTGCAGTACTGTTACT
>CAMQGK010000648.1:45000-97500 GCA_947000775.1 Pterois miles
CTGATATATCAGAGCCGTGGTCGGGGCCATAGATCCTAAACTACTGATATTTCAGAGCCGTGGTCAGGGCCATAGATCCTAACCTACTGATATATCAGAGCCATGGTCAGGGCCATAGATCCTAACCTACTGATATATCAGAGCCATGGTCAGGGCCATAGATCCTAACCTACTGATATATCAGAGCCGTGGTCAGGGCCATAGATCCTAACCTACTGATATATCAGGGCGGGGGGGATAATCCAACCAAAAAAGCCGTGGTCGGGCCATAGATCCTAACCTACTGATATATCAGAGCCGTGGTCGGGGCCATAGATCCTAACCTACTGATATATCAGAGCCGTGGTCAGGGCCATAGATCCTAAACTACTGATATTTCAGAGCCGTGGTCAGGGCCATAGATCCTAACCTACTGATATATCAGAGCCGTGGTCAGGGCCATAGACGATCATCATCACGCTGTGTTCAGAGGTCTGAGCCTCCAAACATCAAAACTTTCCATATTCTATATTCACATAATCTATTCAATGAAAGTTGCCGTATTTTTGAAAAATACCTCTTGTTGAATCTTCACGAACAAATATATTTTATATATCATTATCTATATTTAAAGATTAATGCTGTTACAGCAGCACAGTCCCCATAATTCGTCAGGTATCCTCTATTCTGGCAGCATCAGTGTAGATCCTGTCCCGGAGAACGGGGAACCGTTCAACACTTCCTGCACTAAGAGAACCCTCTGTGTTAAAGGAAATAATCTCCCTTAAATCTGAGCCTGTTCAGCGGGGCGGCGTTCACAGATTCCTCATTACAGCGATAACCCTGACAGGTAAATTACACATGGTGCTGCCACACATTCATCATAATCACCACCGGCAGCTTTTCCTCCCTCAGCCAACATGATTCACGCCAGCGTCGCTTCTCTGCTGCTGCCAGAGAGACGAACAGAAGAGAAACGAACAGAAGAGGAGAAAACGCTGAGCGGAGGAGGAGATGAAGACCCGAGCCAAGAGACAGACACAAAGAATCCCTCTTTAATTTGATTATTTCATGTTTTCACCAGAAACACTGAGAACCACCAGCTGCTGCAGCCTCACTGGAAACATCTGGCCGAGCTCCCTCCAGCTGCCACTACAGGGTACACCGTATACTACACTACAGGGTACACCGTATACTACACTACAGTGTACACCGTATACTACACTACAGGGTACACCGTATACTACACTACAGTGTACACCGTATACTACACTACAGGGTACACCGTATACTACACTACAGTGTACACCGTATACTACACTACAGGGTACACCGCATACTACACTACAGGGTACACCGTATACTACACTACAGGGTACACCGCATACTACACTACAGGGTACACCGCATACTACACTAAAGGGTACACCGTATACTACACTACAGGGTACACCGTATACTACACTACAGGGTACACCGTATACTACACTACAGTGTACACCGCATACTACACTACAGGGTACACCGCATACTGCACTACAGGGTACACCGTATACTACACTACAGGGTACACCGCATACTACACTACAGGGTACACCGCATACTACACTACAGGGTACACCGTATACTACACTACAGGGTACACCGCATACTACACTACAGGGTACACCGCATACTACACTACAGTGTACACCGCATACTACACTACAGTGTACACCGTATACTACACTACAGGGTACACCGCATACTACACTACAGGGTACACCGCATACTACACTACAGGGTACACCGCATACTACACTACAGGGTACACCGCATACTACACTACAGGGTACACCGTATACTACACTACAGGGTACACCGTATACTACACCACAGGGTACATCGTATACTACACTACAGGGTACACCGTATACTACACCACAGGGTACACCGTATACTACATGCTATATACTATGCTATATACTACAGGATACACTGTATACTACATGCTATATACTACGCTATATACTACAGGATACACTGTATACTACATGCTATATACTACGCTATATACTACAGGATACACTGTATACTACATGCTATATACTACGCTATATACTATATACTACAGAATATACTATATACTACACTACAGGATATATCATATACAACACTATATACTATATACTACACTGTATACTACAGGATATACCGTATACAACACTATACACTATATACTACAGGATATACTATATATTACACTATATATGCTTTACTCAGTACTACAGTAATACTCCAACCACGCCGCTCAGATAAATCCCACATTACTAGTCCATCATAGTTAGAGGTAAGATCGGGCCTAAAAATCCAGCCCGACCCGACCCAGGCCCGCGGGTGTTAAAGCCCGACCCGGCCCGAGCCCGATCAATTAACTTGATTTGCAGGCCCGAGCCTTTCTATTTTATTAGTGAGGACTCAGGAGGAGGAGGAAAGGGAGGGGATGCGTCAGTCAGACCCGGACAGAGCTCTGCTCCGGGAAAAGGGACTGGTTGTGATTTGTGTGATCACATTTGTGACGATGCCTGAGCATCATGATAACAAATTAAAGCCTGTCTTTGTAACGAATTCTCCCAGTTAAACAAGACTGTAAGATGCATATTCAACAAACATTTATATCTTACCACACAGCGCCTTCTCTGTTTTATCCAGATTATTTATTTTATAACAAGTATTCCTTAGTTTAATATCCATACATCATTTAGTATACATAATCTATAAATATATATTTATTAAAAAAAGTTAGTGAGAGAGAAGCCCAGCCCGACCCGAACGACATTTTGGGCCCGACACGGCACAAATTCGGACTCGGGCTAAAGATCTTACCTCTAATCATAGTACTAAAAGTAGTAGTACTCTCAGTTTCAGTGTTCATGTTGTTCCACCATCTAAAAGCTGCTTCACAGCCTCAGAGGAAGAGTCTCTGCGACCATAACGCTGATTACTGTACAACACACGGTAACATTAATCTGCTTCCTCCTCATCCTCACCTCTTCCTCTCTGTTAATGCAGAGGAACACAGAAAATGGCGTTGCTAATCTAATGCTAAGATGCTAACACCAACACACACATCCTCATAAAAGCTCATCCACAGAAATATGGATGCAGGGGATGCTTTTAGGCGTGGCTACTTTCTGACTGACAGGTCGCTACTACGGCCTGGTTTGGTCTGGGTGTTGTCAGTGACGACCAAAAACCAAGATGGTGAGGACCAGAAACCAAGATAGTGACGACCAAAAACCAAGATGGTGAGGACCAGAAACCAAGATGGTGACAACAAAACAAGATGGTGAGGACAGAAACAAGATGGTGAGGACAGAAACAAGATGGTGAGACAAAAACAAGATGGTGAGGACAGAAACAAGATAGTGACGACAAAACAAGATGGTGAGGACCAGAAACCAAGATGGTGACGACTAGAAACCAAGATGGTGAGGACCAGAAACCAAGATGGTGACGACCAGAAACCAAGATAGTGACGACCAAAAACCAAGATGGTGAGGACCAGAAACCAAGATGGTGACGACTAGAAACCAAGATGGTGAGGACCAGAAACCAAGATGGTGACGACTAGAAACCAAGATGGTGAGGACCAGAAACCAAGATGGTGACGACCAGAAACCAAGATAGTGACGACCAAAAACCAAGATGGTGAGGACCAGAAACCAACATGGTGACGACCAGAAACCAAGATGGTGACGACCAGAAACCAAGATGGTGAGGACCAGAAACCAAGATGGTGAGGACCAGAAACCAAGACGGTGAGGACCAGAAACCAAGATGGTGAGGACCAGAAACCAAGACGGGTCTTTAAGCTTCTAAACGCCAGTCCACGTACCAACAGGTGAGGTCGCTGTGTCTCCGTCCACTGGTCTGGTGCAGCCTCACAGAGCTGCCAGCATGGCTGTGGACTCCTAGTCTGGTTCCTCTGCCATTTCCTAACTGCTTACCGAGGCTGCTTCATGGTGCTGAATATATGTTGGCAAACTGTTGATGCTGACTTTCTTCATTGTGTTTTGTCTCCCTGCCGTATTTTCAAATTGAGCATTACACTTAAACACACAAAAAGGATGGAAACTGTCTGAGATATCTTTTTTACACATCCTCCTTCCCTCTCAAAACCTGATGCCTACAATACCCACAGTGCACCTCTCCCTCTGCTAATGTAGCCTGCCTGAATAAGTTACCTGAGACTAGCTGCTGCCCGCTGAGGCCCACGGGCACGATGCCCAGGTTGTTCATGGCCGTGGCCCAGGCTCCGTGGTCCGAGACGGGGACGCTCAGGTGGTTCTGCTCAGCACCCAGACTGCCTCCACCATCTGCTGCTGCATCCGAGACACAGAGCAATCAGACACTGGGAGGACTGGTTCTACTGGTCTGATTATAATGAAGGTTCGTACCGGCCATAGCAGGGCGTCTCCTCTCTCATCAGATCCTTCCTCAGGCTGCCGGAGGGATGGAGGGATGGAGGGATGGAGGGATGGAGGGACGATGGGTCACTGGGCAGGAGAACAGACAGGTTCATCCAGTCAGAACCACAATCACAGTCCACCTGTGGGAGGATTTAAAAAAAAAAGGTGTTGAGATGATTCAAAAGAAATCAGATCCAAGTTCCTGAGAGCCATCAAGCAAAAACCAGATAAATCTTGAGGTAATTACGAAGTTATGATCCCAGTTCTCTCTCAGTCTGAGTTGTTTCATACATACTGACTCAACTCAACCTGATCAGCATGTTGTGATTGGTTATTCAAAGTTAACTAGCTCTCACATGCTGCTAACAGCTAGTTAACTAGCCCCCACCGGCTGCTAACAGCTAGTTAACTAGCCCCCACAGGCTGCTAACAGCTAGTTAACTAGCCCTCACATGCTGCTAACAGCTAGTTAACTAGCCCTCACATGCTGCTAACAGCTAGTTAACTAGCTCTTATCAGCTGCTAACAGCTAGTTAACTAGCGCTCGCAGGCTGCTAACAGCTAGTTAACTAGCGCTCACAGGCTGCTAACAGCTAGTTAACTAGCCCTCACAGGCTGCTAACAGGTAGTTAACTAGCGCTCGCAGGCTGCTAACAGCTAGTTAACTAGCACTCACAGGCTGCTAACAGCTAGTTAACTAGCACTCACAGGCTGCTAACAGCTAGTTAACTAGCCCTCACAGGCTGCTAACAGCTAGTTAACTAGCACTCGCAGGCTGCTAACAGGTAGTTAACTAGCACTCGCAGGCTGCTAACAGCTAGTTAACTAGCGCTCACAGGCTGCTAACAGCTAGTTAACTAGCCCTCACATGTGCTAACAGCTAGTTAACTAGCTCTCGCTAACAGGTAGTTAACTAGCGCTCGCAGGCTGCTAACAGCTAGTTAACTAGCGCTCACAGGCTGCTAACAGCTAGTTAACTAGCCCTCACATGCTGCTAACAGGTAGTTAACTAGCGCTCGCAGGCTGCTAACAGCTAGTTAACTAGCACTCACAGGCTGCTAACAGCTAGTTAACTAGCGCTCACAGGCTGCTAACAGCTAGTTAACTAGCCCTCACAGGCTGCTAACAGGTAGTTAACTAGCGCTCGCAGGCTGCTAACAGCTAGTTAACTAGCACTCACAGGCTGCTAACAGCTAGTTAACTAGCACTCACAGGCTGCTAACAGCTGGTTAACTAGCCCTCACAGGCTGCTAACAGGTAGTTAACTAGCGCTCGCAGGCTGCTAACAGCTAGTTAACTAGCACTCACAGGCTGCTAACAGCTAGTTAACTAGTGCTCACAGGCTGCTAACAGCTAGTTAACTAGCCCTCACAGGCTGCTAACAGGTAGTTAACTAGCGCTCGCAGGCTGCTAACAGCTAGTTAACTAGCGCTCACAGGCTGCTAACAGCTAACACTGACTAGGTCTCATTCTGCAGATTCTGACACAGATTTATACTGTGATACATTCAGACTCTTTGCAGTAAAAATGATTGTTTTTATTAGGTATGATGATGCGTTTCAAATGACAATGAAGTCTTAAAGTCAGTAAATACTGTGTGGTTCATTCTGTTACAACGCTGCCAGCGTCGTTTTCAGCTCTGACGCTTTGGTTGTGTCTGGTTGCTACGACATGGCACCAGGTAGAGAACTGGCTTTGGATAAAGGGATGTCACAAGAACTGATACTTCGGTACAAAGTCAATGCCAAAATTGTGAAAAAGTGACGGTACGCATTTTTCTACAGTACCGAAGGTACCGTAGCCTCTGCATGGGCTTGAGACTAATGGCTTCTAAAGCTAAAACGCACCCACCAGCCGCCAAATGTTTACGCTGTCATTCAGAGAAAAAGCGCTCTACTGTAGTGTGATGCTACTACTGCTAAACCTGAGGACACCTGTAATCATCAGGAGGACAGTTGGTAACGTTAGCTGTTAGCAGCTCAGTCCTGATTGGATAAATAACAGATATGAAAGTTGATGGGGGCCATTGAGTTATTATTATGGGACGTTCACAGTTTGAGATGAGTATTAGGTGAAGGAAATTACAACGTTATTGTGTGATCAAAAGTCATCTCATAAAATTAAGTTCCTGGTAAGAAACTTCAATCAGTCCAGTTGTTTAAAGGAGACATTTTCAGATCAATATAAAACAGATATTAGAGAGAATTATGAGCTGTTTATCCTCCTGACATGACCTCTGAGTGTTAACCGTTTTGCTTTGAACAGCGGTATTGATTTGGTATCGAGAATCGTGGAATGTCTCTGGTTCTGGTATCGACTGCTAGACGCCTGGTGTGGTGACTTCCTTACTGTGGCTGAAGGTTGGAGGCTGAACGAACAAAACAGCGAATGTGCAGCGCTCAGCATCTCGTCACGCTGCTGCCGCTCTTAGTCTGCATACTCGACAACTCTGAGACCTTAAAGGGGGGATTTCAGAACCACAGTGGGGGTCTGAGGGTCTGATGGCCCTCCCCCAGGAAAATGGCATTCTGGTGACAGATAAAGGACAATAAACAGACCTACAGAATAATTGCTCCTTCTGGTAGAAACTATAATGTAAATTAATATTCCTGCTCGTCTCCTACAGCTGGATGTAGTGACAGCTGAAGCCTCAGGCTGCTTCATTCATCCCTGTAAATATTAGTAGAGGAAACGGCGTCAGTCCATCAGGTAGAGTCAGAGTCTAATGAGCCTCAGCACACAGCTACCTGAAATCTACACAGACTTCAACACCTCCAGCTAGCCAACATCTCCGCTACCGCTCTACGGCTCACTTCCTGTCGTTTATCTGCTCAACTTCCTGTGTGTGTGTGTGTGTGTGTGTGATGTAATGTACCGTTAGACTGAAAAACTCCTCTGATCTTTTCTCTCTCTCCTCCTTTTTCAACCACCTTTCTCTTCTTCTGTCTCTGTCATCTCTCATCCATCCTCCATCCTCCCATCCCTTCATCCTTCACATGGCGGCGCTCACGGTGTGTGTTTTTTTTTTTTTTTTTTTTACTTTTTTGGTTTACTTGTAGAGTCTTGTCAGGCCACCTTCACCTACAGTCGCCAGAACCTTATTGACCTCAGCCTGAGGTACAGTTTGTATATGTTGTGTTTTACTGGCGACTTCCAGGAATTCAACATCCTGGAGTACATAGCGAGATCGGCAGGTTCTCCGTGGATGACCAGCCTGCTCAGCAAGCGGAGGAAGCAGAAGCGAGGATGCCACTCGGGCTCAGATGCTAGGCTACAAAATCAACCACACAGGCCAGCATTACCGAGCCTCCTCTCCGACGCCAGATCCATCACTTACAAAATGGACAAACCGGAGTTACAGATGGCCACAAACAGCTTTGTGTGGAACTGCACAGTTATTTTCATCACGGAGACGTGGCTTCACCTGTCGATCTCCGATGCTGCAGTCGAGCTAGCAGCCTCACGCTACACCGGAAGACCGGAAGAGAGACTCGGTAAGACCAGAGATGGGGGGGCTCTTTGTCTACCTCAACAGCGAGTGGTGTTGTAACAGCAGGACCATTGACACTCGGTTCTGGCAGTCTGGTGCAGACCTGGGGCGGCAGTAGCTCAGTCTGTACGGACTTGGGTTAGGACGCGGACGTCACAGGTTCAAGTCCCCCATGGACCAAGACCAACTGGTTGCTGGAGAGGTGCCAGTTTACCTCTTGGGCACTGCCGAGGTGCCCCTGAGCAAGGCACCAAACCCCCAACTGCTCTGGGCGCTTGTCAGGAGCAGCCCCCTCACTCTGACATCTCTCCATTAATGCATGTATATGTACTGTGTGAACTGTACTGTGTGAACAACAGAGTGTAAAACTGAATTTCCCCACTGTGGGACTAATAAAGGAATATCTTTCTTTCTTTCTTTTATCTCCGGAGGGAGTTCACTGTGGTTATTGTGATAGCTGTTTACATCCCACCCGATGCTAACGTTGCTATGGCCCTTAGCCTCTTGCTCGCTTGCATAAACATACAGCTGCTCGCCCACCCCGATGGCGTCTGTAACCCTAACCCACCCTGATGGCGTCTGTAACCCTAACCCACCCCGATGGCGTCTGTAACCCTAACCCACCCCGATGGCGTCTGTAACCCTAACCCACCCTGATGGCGTCTGTAACCCTAACCCACCCTGTGATGGCGTCTGTAACCCTAACCCACCCTGATGGCGTCTGTAACCCTAACCCACCCCGATGGCGTCTGTAACCTGTAACCCACCCCGATGGACCCCGTCTCTAACCCTAACCCACCCCGATGGCGTCTGTAACCCTAACCCTAACCCCCCTGATGGCGTCTGTAACCCTAACCCCGATGGCGTCTGTAACCCTAACCCACCCCGATGGCGTCTGTAACCCTAACCCACCCCGATGGCGTCTGTAACCCTAACCCACCCCGATGGCGTCTGTAACCCTAACCCACCCCGATGGCGTCTGTAACCCTAACCCACCCCGATGGCGTCTGTAACCCTAACCCACCCTGATGGCGTCTGTAACCCTAACCCACCCTGATGGCGTCTGTAACCCTAACCCTAACCCCCCTGATGGCGTCTGTAACCCTAACCCACCCTGATGGCGTCTGTAACCCTAACCCACCCCGATGGCGTCTGTAACCCTAACCCAAACCCTAACCCACCCCGATGGCGTCTGTAACCCTAACCCACCCTGATGGCGTCTGTAACCCAAACCCACCCCGGAAAAATGGCGTCTCTAACCCTAACCCACCCTGATGGCGTCTGTAACCCTAACCCTAACCCACCCTGATGGCGTCTGTAACCCTAACCCACCCTGATGGCGTCTGTAACCCTAACCCCCCCGCCTGGGCGTCTACCCTAACCCACCCCGATGGCGTCTGTAACCCTAACCCACCCTGATGGCGTCTGTATTGTTGCTGGTGACTTCAGTCAAGCATGTCTAAAGTCTGTGCTCCCTGAATTCGTCCAGTATGTGAAGTGTACCACCAGAGGGGATAATACTACTGTAATAGTAATAGTAGTATAGATAATAATAATACTTTGGACCATGATTACGCCAACATTAAACATGCTTCTTGCTGGATGAGACCACCTCAGCCTATCCCTCACCTCCACCTACTACCCCTCTGCTGAGGAAGACAAAGCCACTACCAAAGACAGTAAAAACGTGGCCTGAGGAGCCCTGTCTCAGCTACAGGACTGCTTCTCAAGGACTGATTTATTCTCCAACCACAACCTGCAGGAGAACACTGACACCCGACTCTCCTACATCAAAAACTGTGTTCACACCGTTGACAAAAGGGTCAGAGTTTTTCCAAATCAGAAACCCTGGATGAACAGTGAAGTCCAGTCTCTATTAAAAAGCTGTAAGACCACCTTTAAGTCAGGGGACAGGGTCCTGTACAGCGTGACCAGGTCTGACCTGAAGAGGCATCAGGGAGGACAAGGCTGCCTACAAGAGGACAACAGAGGACCACTTTGCTGAGACTGACCTCAGGAAGACGTGGCAGGGAATAAATCCCACCACAAACTACAGAAGCAGCAACCCGCTGAATGCTGGGACTGAAGCCTCGCTGGCGGAGGAACTTAACCCCTTCTTTGTCCTCCGTGAAGCAGACAGACCCTCAGCAGTCCCTCCACCCCCACCACCCTCCACCATCACACTCAGCACCGGTTCCCCTCAGGGTTGTTTACTGAGCCCACCAAAGGAGTTCTGCTCTAATTGCGTTGTATGCAACACAATGACAACACAGGCGATTCTGATTCCTACTTGAGTCTTCAATCATTCATCCTCCTTCCCTTCATCTCTCCATCCTTCATGCCTCCACCCTTCCATCCCTTCATCCTGTCCTCTCAGGCTGACCGGATGATGCTAAACTCCACTGAGTGTTTCTGCTCACTTTCACGCATTATGAAATATTCACAGCTGAACGTTGTCCTGTTTATTATTCATGAGCTCAACTTGACATCTCTGAATCATTCACACACAACACACACACACACACACACACACACACACACACACACACACACATCCCCTTAGCAGGTGGTGGAGACCAAAATCAGAGCTAAAATATTGGACTGACATTCATCAGGCGACACAAAGACTCTCTGTAACTGCTGGACGTGAAAATAAACTACTGTTGGAGATCATGCTCTAAATCTTTGGGATTGGATTTACCTCTTAAACCCTATAGGCTGCTGGACGGTGTGGTCCACCCTGACAGACCCCTCTGGTACCAGGTCTATCAGCAGGATCCTGGTCTCTCTGGATAGGTGAGACCTCAGAGGATTCCCCCCAGACTCAGTAACACTGGGACTGTTACTACATCTGTATCCTGGCCTTCAGTGTTTTCTAGCTCAGACAGTGTTTAACACCCTGATCAATCAACGATACCATGAACAGAGATGATCTGAATCCATTCAGCTGCTCCTCGACTACAACTGAGCCAAAGCAGATAGAAACAACACCAAGCTCAGATCCTACAGAGGGTTTAGTAGGACCGGACCAGGAGGACTCTCCGTTTGGACACCTGGACACCCAAAGATGCCAGATGGCTTTTCTAGCTCTAGAAGGGGAATCGGTCTCTAAAATCCTCCTGAGATCCACGACAGGAGACTATGTGGACACAGTGGAGGCTTCGGCCAGGACGCTGACCCTGTTCATCATCACATTCTGCCGCTGTGATCAGTAGAAAGTCAATAAAAATAATGGAGTAGTTTTACCATAATAATGAAGTATGATCAATTAAAACTCAGATAATAACAAATCAGATCAATAACAATGTAAATAATAGAACAAAAATGAATCCAACGTCAAGTATGAACATTATAAAGTAAAAATACTATTTCTCATGTGTTGATTTAGTAACTAAAATATTAAAATCATTGTCAAACAAATACTGTTTGGACTAAATCCACCTGGAGTGTTTTAGTGGTGTTGAGGCCTCGTCTGGTAGAAACTATTCAGAATAAACACCATGACAGTATTTATGACGTTTTTGAAGGCAGAGATTTAACATACAGCTCAGATGAACCGGGTGCTGCTACTGGTACTGGGTCTGGTACTGGGTCTGGTACTGGGTCTGGTACTGGGTCTGGTACTGGGTCTGTTGGGGGCAGCAGTATCTCAGTCCGTAGGGACTTGGTTTAGGAATCGGAGGGTCACCGGTTCAAGTCCCAACATGGACCAAGACCAACTGGTAGCTGGAGAGGTGCCAGTTTACCTCTTGGGCACTGCTGAGGTGCCCCTGAGCAAGGCACCAAACCCCCAACTGCTCGGGGCGCTTGTCAGGAGCAGCCCCCTCACTCTGACACCTCTCCATTGATGCAGGTATGTGTACTGTGTGAAATTAACAACAGAGTGTAAAAACTGAATTTCCCTACGGGGATTAATAAAGGTTCATCTTATCTTATCTTAAAAGAGGCATGGACAGCATGGACCAACCAACAGTCAGCTAGAGCTCTTTAAAGTACGACACATGTCCCAGACAAGTCCCTGATGCTGATCAGGACGTCCGTCTCACAGAGAAAACATCCGTCAGTCAGAATAAAATTTTCTGCTTCTTTAAAATGGGTTTTAGGAAATACCTCAAATGCCATCAGCATTAAAATGTTGATGGAGGACGGCAGCCGTCCCTGATGGGAATCTGTAAACATGCAGCGCTCAAAGACAGCGAGGACGTCTCCTCCTCCCCGGACCGATAACTGATCACAGACCACATCAGGCAGCGGAGGGTTATAAATAGCTGGATTTCACACGGGGACCGCTCTCATGGAGGCGGAGGGCGACGACAGCATGCGAAGGCTTCATGTCTTCCTGCTTCGCTTCACACATGCAGCCAGCAGCAGGTCTCACAGCCACACATGCAATGTTCACCTCAACACAGGCGGGAAGCCAGCTGTCACGCCAGGACTGTGCTGAGATCTGAGTCTGCCCACCATTTAGCTCACATCGCAAAGCCAAAGTTACAGCTATTAACCAAACAACACACATTAATAAAAAGTCAGCAGATCCACCATCAGCTCCCAGCAGCAGAGCTCCACCTCCACCATTTAGGACTGAAAGACGCCAGTAAAACGTCCTCCTACAGAGAGACGGACTGAAGGACAACTACAGGATTATATTCTGTTGGCAGATGTAATGGCTCTACTGAGATGTCCTGGGATGAACAATAACAGTATTATTAATATTCACACTATTATAACTATTTACTTATTAATCTTTTATCCCGGCTGCTTCCCAGAGCAGCAGTTATAATAATCCAGATCACAGATGTCAAGGATCTGCCACGTTTTTGGCTGCTGCTGTTGTTGTGACCGTAGCCTGTAGCGTTCCAGCACTTTGCATTGTGGGATACAGTAGACGAGGTAGACTGGTCTGACGCACACGGGAGATTTTTCAGCTCTGGGTTGTTTTTAGCATACTGTAAATACTGCATACTACACCTTTAGTCAAATCAGTATGTACTACTAGTATGAGGTTTGAATCCAGTCTATGTCAGTGAGGCGTGTACAGTCCAGGAAGACAGCAGCCTCGACGATCAAATGGAAGCTCTTCTGGAGAGTTTAGACTGCAGCGTATGCTGATGTGTTGACGTGTATCATTGCAGGGAGCCAGTCGTCATTCCAAACTCAACAAATACCGTCGTTTGGTCAACACCCTTCGCCATGGAGACATAAACCTGCTGTCGCCATACAAGGGAGACGACCATAAACCAAGATGGTGACGACCATAAACCAAGATGGAGATGGCCTAAAACCAAGATGGAGATGGGAAAAATGTCAAACTCGAGGAAGGAACGTAGCAGTCACGAACCAGAGGGTGACGTCCCAAACTGGACTGAGTGTTGGTATCCGATACTGGGGGGCGCAGACTGAGCGGCGGTGTTTAACCAGTTATGCAGGATGATGCTCCTCGTCCCATTTTATACTGAAGCATTCGTTATTTTATATTTTAGAAAACAGCTGCTGTTTTTGACACTGATGCTAATCAAAACATCAGTGGATCAATAACGTGATTAGGTTCACTCTGCTGATATATTTCTATTAATCCATCCAGTGATGGTCAGGTATATGTAGAAATATATTTCCCTCTGATAACAGCGACTGTCTGACCTCCACATCCACACAGGAACAACCGATGAACACTGGATCAGCCACATTTTATAATTCATCATGAATATGCATGACACCCTGTATATAGCAGCATTCCCATGAGACACACTCCGTATCTATGGAAACACTGGGAAGACAATGTGTTGAGCTCATCAGTACAGAGCACATCATCCAGATTTATAAGGTCCTTTAAGGTTTAATCAGTTAATATGAAGCCGGTCTGTGTGACTGAACCAGCCGTTACTCTGACGCTTAATGCACCACGCTCATTTACACCAGGCAGCTCATATACAGACTATAACACCCACACACACACACACACACACACACACACACACACACACACACACACACACACACACAAAGATGGCGAATGTCAAAATGTCAAACTGGAGGACTGAAGGCAGCAGTCCCTCCAACCACACCGCTCTCTGATGGTCTCTCGATGCAGCACTTGAAGCTGTTCAGCATACTTGACAGCGATGAGGTCCTAGCGTGATTCTTGTCGATACAACAGATCAATCCAACGTCCGCCGCGGTCCCGTCTGCAGGCCTTTCTGGTTTGACTCACGTCAGGCCTCGCTCGCGGCTCTTCAGCGTATTCGGCGGCGGCGGCGGCGGGTGTGAAGGCTCAGAGTGCAGGGCTGCCATCTCCAGTGTGACTGGGACTCCCTCTTTACCCTTCAGCTGAGACAGGGTCATGGCCCACATATCAGTCAGCGCTCGCTGCAGCAAATTACTTCTAATAAAGCCTTTAGAAAGGCACCATTAACCACAGAGAGAGAGGGGGAGGCTGTAGCTGTGGCAGCCAATCCAATCAGCTCCAATCTGATCACTGTCCAGAACCAGGCCAGCTCGGACCCCAGAATGAGCTCTGAAGGAAGGGGAGCGGTTTGCATTTAACATCTGAATAGCCATCAGCATAAAAACTGTTGCAACAGGAAACATCCTGGCAGCTTCATCAAAGACTTCGGCTGGTTTCACCGAGTCTGTCCACGGACCGAGAAAATACTGCAGGTGTAGCAATGCCTTTTAATATACAATAAAATCCATACAAGCCATCAGTTATCATGGCCCTGATATGATCCAACGACGATATTTGGCTCATCTAAAGCGATACGATATGATTCAGTGATCTTCTTCTTTTTGCCAAAAATTCAAGGACTGACTGTGAAATAAACATCTGATACTGGATTCCTAGAGTCAGGGATAAAGAAATGAATAGAAATGATTGATGGCAAATACATGCAAACAGTGCAACTTCAGGACTCATTGATTCGGTTTTCAGGATACGAGTCAGTGAAATATTTAATCTTTAGCATCATAAATCTGCTCCAATCAGAACATGGCAAACTGCAGCCCATGTTAACTCTGACAGCCCTACTACTACTACTACTACTACTACTACTACTACTACTACCACGACTACTATTACTACTACAGTTGTTTAAATAAGCTCCACATGAAATGATAAAGATTCACAGGTTGTAGAACCTGATCGGTATCAGTCCCACATTAGAGATCGGCAGAATATGAGCTGAAGGTCATTAACTAATAATAGTGGGTGGAGGTGGGTGGTGGTGAGTGGAGGTGGGTGGAGGTGGGTGGAGGTGGGTGGTGGTGAGTGGAGGTGGGTGGAGGTGGGTGGAGGTGGGTGGAGGTGGGTGGTGGTGGGTGGAGGTGGGTGGAGGTGAGTGGAGGTGGGTGGTGGTGAGTGGAGGTGGGTGGAGGTGGGTGGAGGTGGGTGGTGGTGAGTGGAGGTGGGTGGAGGTGAGTGGAGGTGGGTGGTGGTGAGTGGAGGTGGGTGGAGGTGGGTGGTGGTGAGTGGAGGTGGGTGGAGGTGGGTGGTGGTGAGTGGTGGTGAGTGGAGGTGGGTGGAGGTGGGTGGAGGTGAGTGGAGGTGGGTGGAGGTGAGTGGAGGTGAGTGGAGGTGGGTGGAGGTGGGTGGTGGTGAGTGGAGGTGAGTGGAGGTGAGTGGAGGTGGGTGGTGGTGAGTGGAGGTGAGTGGAGGTGGGTGGTGGTGAGTGGAGGTGGGTGGAGGTGGGTGGTGGTGAGTGGAGGTGGGTGGTGGTGAGTGGAGGTGAGTGGAGGTGGGTGGTGGTGAGTGGAGGTGGGTGGAGGTGGGTGGAGGTGGGTGGAGGTGGGTGGTGGTGGGTGGTGGTGAGTGGAGGTGGGTGGTGGTGAGTGGAGGTGGGTGGAGGTGGGTGGTGGTGAGTGGAGGTGGGTGGAGGTGGGTGGTGGTGAGTGGAGGTGGGTGGTGGTGAGTAGAGGTGGGTGGAGGTGGGTGGTGGTGAGTGGAGGTGAGTAGAGGTGGGTGGAGGTGGGTGGTGGTGAGTGGAGGTGGGTGGAGGTGGGTGGTGGTGAGTAGAGGTGGGTGGAGGTGGGTGGTGGTGAGTAGAGGTGGGTGGAGGTGGGTGGAGGTGGGTGGTGGGGGTGCTGAGTGCTCCGTTACAGCTCTGCTGCTCTTTAGTCTCTGAATCAATCCACTTAAAATTCAAGCAATGCTATTAGTGCGGCTGTGGCTCCAGTTTCACATCCATTTAATCCACTTAGGGCCGGGGGGGGGGGGGGATCATCGTGATCAATCAGATCCTATACTAACTTCAGAAATGTTAACCTATTAGTTCCTTTCCCTTATTTCTGTATTTCTTCACCGATATGTTAAGAAGAAGAAGAAGAAGCAGATCTACCTTTATTAGTCCCACAGTGGGGAAATTCAATTTACACTCTGTTAAACTCATACATGGTACATGCAGACCTGAAACACACATACATGCATTAATGGAGAGATGTCAGAGTGAGGGGGCTGCTCCTGACAAGCGCCCCGAGCAGTTGGGGGTTTGGTGCCTTGCTCAGGGGCACCTCGGCAGTGCCCAAGAGGTAAACTGGCACCTCTCCAGCTACCAGTTCACACTCAGTTTTTGGTCCATGTCGGGACTTGAACCGGTGACCCTCTACTGCCTGCTACTGCCTCATGGGGGCGTGTCTTCATGGCGCCCGCTACAACCTAAAAATCACTAGTTGTATTAATGTTTTAAAGAAATTAGTGGCGTTAAAACTAATTTAATAATAAATTAATTTTAATTAATATTAATTCATTAATAATAATTTACTTTATTTGTATGTAACAGTGCAGCTCAAAGTGCTCCCCAATAAAGAAATCATTAAAAGAACAGAGGAAAACATAAAACGGTAGAACTGAAGTAAACATAAAATCAATAGTGTTAAACCTCATTAAGAGCTAATTAAAGGCTCAGCTGACTTTTAACGATGCAGATCTGTGGAGTCGTCTCCCTGATATCTGAGGGTAGGGGGCTCCAGAGTTTAGGCCTTGCTGATGGGGACTTGAAGCTGAGATCTGAATCTAATACAACACCAAGACCAGAGACCTCAGATTTAATCCGTGGAGCTAATTTCCCAGATTACTGGACAGCTAAACCCTTTTAGCTTTGGGGCCAACTAACAGCATTTCTTATAATACCAGTAATAACAATGATAATAGCTGAATTGTTATGACACTTGTTTTAGATGCTCTACAGGAGACTATTGAGATTCATAGGTTGTAGAACCTGCGGTATCGGCCCAGATATTGATACTAATACACCAGGTACTATAGTTTGATAAACCTCCAGCAGACAGAACAAGGTCCTGGTCTGCTGGATTTCTCATTAAAAATCAAACCAGCGTTTTGAGGGACAGAAGGGTCCCCGAGTGTTCAAACCCACAACCCGCTACCCGCTGCACCACGGTGCCGCCATAATATCTGATTTCATCATCTACGTGGTTTTATGATCCACAGCGACACATAAAGCCACCGAGTCACACTGACTGCAGTTATTACTACACACACACACGCAGGCACACGCGCACGCACACGCACGCACACACACACACACACGCACACACACACACGCGCACACACACACATGCACGCATGCACACACACACGCACACACACACATGCACGCATGCACACACACACACACGCACGCACACACGCACGCACGCACACACACACACACGCACACAC
The DNA here is from genome assembly GCA_947000775.1 of Pterois miles. Classification (NCBI taxonomy): domain Eukaryota; kingdom Metazoa; phylum Chordata; class Actinopteri; order Perciformes; family Scorpaenidae; genus Pterois; species Pterois miles. The sequence continues at coordinate 62,588 of CAMQGK010000648.1, forward strand.
ACACACATGCACACACACACACACGCGCACACACACACACGTACACACACACATGCACGCATGCACACACACACGCACACACACACATGCACGCATGCACACACACACACACACACGCACACACACACGCACACACACACACGCACACACACACGCACACACATGCACGCATGCACACACACACACACACGCCCGCACACACACACGCACGCACGCACACACACGAACACACGCACGCACGCGCACACACACACACGCACACACGAACACACGCACGCACGCACACGCACACACACACACGCACACACACACACACACACGCACACACACACACGCACACACGACACACACACGCACACACACACGTACACACACACGTACACACACACGCACACACACACGCACACACACACATGCACGCATGCACACACACACACACGCACGCACACACACACACGCACACACACACACACGCACGCACACACGCACGCCACACACACACATGCACGCATGCACACACACACACACACACGCCCGCACACACACACGCACGCACGCACACACACACACGAACACACGCACGCACGCGCACGCACGCACACGCACACACACACGCACACACACACACACACACACACACACACACACCTTTAAATGTCACTGGTCTGTGCGCGTTAGGGTGCGTGTCAGTGTGGTGGTAGTGTGTGTGTGTGTGTGTGTGTGTTAGTGTGTTAGTGTGTGTGTTAGTGTGTCAGTGTGGTAGGGTGTGTGTTAGTGTGTCAGTGTGGTAGGGTGTGTGTTAGTGTGTGTGTTAGGGTGTGTGTGTTAGTGTGTCAGTGTGTTAGTGTGTGTGTTAGCGTGTCAGTGTGGTAGGGTGTGTGTTAGTGTGTCAGTGTGGTAGGGTGTGTGTTAGTGTGTCAGTGTGGTAGGGTGTGTGTTAGTGTGTGTGTTAGTGTGGTAGGGTGTGTGTTAGTGTGTGTGTTAGTGTGGTATGGTGTATGTTAGTGTGTGTGTTAGTGTGTTAGTGTGGTAGGGTGTGTGTCAGTGTGTGTGTTAGTGTGTCAGTGTGGTAGGGTGTGTGTTAGTGTGTCAGTGTGGTAGGGTGTGTGTTAGCGTGTCAGTGTGGTAGGGTGTGTGTTAGTGTGTCAGTGTGGTAGGGTGTGTGTTAGTGTGTCAGTGTGGTAGGGTGTGTGTTAGTGTGTGTGTTAGTGTGGTAGGGTGTGTGTTAGTGTGTGTGTTAGTGTGGTAGGGTGTGTGTTAGTGTGGTAGGGTGTGTGTTAGTGTGGTAGGGTGTATGTTAGTGTGTGTGTTAGTGTGCTAGTGTGTGTGTTAGTGTGTCAGTGCGGTAGTGTGTGTGTTAGTGTGTCAGTGTGGTAGGGTGTGAGTCAGTGTGGTAGTGTGTGTGTCAGTGTGTCAGTGTGTGTGTCAGTGTGTCAGTGCGGTAGGGTGTGTGTTAGTGTGTCAGTGCGGTAGTGTGTGTGTCAGTGTGTCAGTGTGTGTGTTAGTGTGTCAGTGTGGTAGGGTGTGTGTCAGTGTGTGTGTTAGTGTGTCAGTGCGGTAGTGTGTGTGTCAGTGTGTCAGTGCGGTAGTGTGTGTGTCAGTGTGTCAGTGTGTGTGTTAGTGTGTCAGTGTGTGTGTCAGTGTGTCAGTGTGTGTGTCAGTGTGTCAGTGCGGTAGTGTGTGTGTCAGTGTGTGTGTCAGTGTGTCAGTGTGTGTGTCAGTGTGGTAGGGTGTGTGTTACTGTGTCAGTGTGGTAGGGTGTGTGTTAGTGTGTCAGTGTGGTAGGGTGTGTGTCAGTGTGTGTGTTAGTGTGTCAGTGTGTGTGTCAGTGTGTCAGTGTGTGTGTCAGTGTGTCAGTGTGTGTGTCAGTGTGTCAGTGTGTGTGTCAGTGTGTCAGTGTGTGTGTTAGTGTGTCAGTGTGGTAGGGTGTGTGTCAGTGTGTGTGTTAGTGTGTCAGTGCGGTAGTGTGTGTGTCAGTGTGTCAGTGTGTGTGTTAGTGTGTCAGTGTGGTAGGGTGTGTGTCAGTGTGTCAGTGTGTGTGTCAGTGTGTCAGTGTGTGTGTTAGTGTGTCAGTGCGGTAGTGTGTGTGTCAGTGTGTCAGTGTGGTAGTGTGTGTGTCAGTGTGTCAGTGTGTGTGTTAGTGTGTCAGTGTGTGTGTCAGTGTGTCAGTGCGGTAGTGTGTGTGTCAGTGTGTCAGTGTGGTAGTGTGTGTGTCAGTGTGTCAGTGTGTGTGTTAGTGTGTCAGTGTGTGTGTCAGTGTGTCAGTGTGTGTGTTAGTGTGTGTGTTAGTGTGTCAGTGCGGTAGTGTGTGTGTCAGTGTGTCAGTGTGTGTGTCAGTGTGTGTGTTAGTGTGTCAGTGTGGTAGTGTGTGTGTCAGTGTGTCAGTGTGTGTGTTAGTGTGTCAGTGTGTGTGTCAGTGTGGTAGGGTGTGTGTCAGTGTGGTAGGGTGTGTGTTACTGTGTCAGTGTGGTAGGGTGTGTGTTAGTGTGTCAGTGTGGTAGGGTGTGTGTCAGTGTGTGTGTTAGTGTGTCAGTGTGTGTGTCAGTGTGTCAGTGTGTGTGTCAGTGTGTCAGTGTGTGTGTCAGTGTGTCAGTGTGTGTGTCAGTGTGTCAGTGCGGTAGTGTGTGTGTCAGTGTGTCAGTGCGGTAGTGTGTGTGTCAGTGTGTGTGTCAGTGTGTCAGTGTGTGTGTCAGTGTGTCAGTGTGTGTGTCAGTGTGTGTGTCAGTGTGTGTGTCAGTGTGTCAGTGTGTGTGTTAGTGTGTCAGTGTGTGTGTTAGTGTGTCAGTGTGTGTGTCAGTGTGTCAGTGCGGTAGTGTGTGTGTCAGTGTGTCAGTGTGTTAGTGTGTGTGTCAGTGTGTCAGTGTGTGTGTTAGTGTGTCAGTGTGTCAGTGTGTGTGTCAGTGTGTCAGTGCGGTAGTGTGTGTGTCAGTGTGTCAGTGTGTGTGTCAGTGTGTCAGTGTGGTAGTGTGTGTGTCAGTGTGTCAGTGTGTGTGTTAGTGTGTCAGTGTGGTAGTGTGTGTGTCAGTGTGTCAGTGTGTGTGTCAGTGTGTCAGTGTGTGTGTCAGTGTGTGTGTCAGTGTGTGTGTTAGTGTGTCAGTGTGTGTGTCAATGTGTCAGTGTGTGTGTTAGTGTGTCAGTGTGTGTGTTAGTGTGTCAGTGTGTGTGTCAGTGTGTCAGTGTGTGTGTCAGTGTGTCAGTGCGGTAGTGTGTGTGTGGAGCCTCCAGCAGGCTGACTCAGAGAAATGACCAGATGGTGTCAGAGACAGCATCACTCCTCCAGCCCTGACTGCTCTCTGCATTTTAAACACCTTCTGCTGCTCTGCAGGACCCACCAATTAGCATCACACACACCCACACACGCAGTTGCCTGGCAGACAGTGCGGAGGGGACGATGAACACTACAGCAGCATGTATGAAGCCTGGTAGAATACTACAGTGTGCCACGCTGGGCGGCATAAATATCCCACAATGCAATGCGGTAGTGAGGACAGCGGTCATGGTGAGGTCGACGGACAGCTCTGTAACATGAGTGAGGCTTCAGATTTCTAATAACTATTATAAATGAATTCAGACTTTGATCCTCACAAACCGTTGCTACGGTCACATGATGCTGGTATGTGGGTTACCATGGTTACACATCTCTAACCACCAACCACACACAGAGGTATGTTGGACCATAGTACACACAGGGTAGTACACAGTATGTGATTTTAGACGCAGCCTACTTCATCTGTCATCAGATAATATCTGGAGTTACACAAAATATGTTTTCATCAAAATATCAGTGAAAGAAAAACATTATCCTCCATAAATAAGACATAGAGAAAATCAAATATGACAATATGTTTGACCAAATAGCTCCATATCAACACTGGCATGATGTGGTAGAGTAACTGTTTGTTATTAACATAATAAATACATAAATAATCATGGATGTGCCTGCCTGCTGCCTCGCTGCCTCTACTGGCTGCTGCCTCTGCTGCCTCGCTGCCTCTACTGGCTGCTGCCTCTACTGGCTGCTGCCTCTGCTGGCTGCTGCCTCTGCTGCCTCGCTGCCTCTACTGGCTGCTGCCTCTGCTGGCTGCTGCCTCTGCTGGCTGCTGCCTCTGCTGGCTGCTGCCTCTACTGGCTGCTGCCTCTACTGGCTGCTGCCTCTACTGGCTGCTGCCTCTGCTGCCTCGCTGCCTCTACTGGCTGCTGCCTCTGCTGGCTGCTGCCTCTGCTGGCTGCTGCCTCTGCTGGCTGCTGCCTCTACTGGCTGCTGCCTCTACTGGCTGCTGCCTCTGCTGGCTGCTGCCTCTACTGGCTGCCTCTACTGGCTGCTGCCTCTATTGGCTGCTGCCTCTATTGGCTGCTGCCTCTACTGGCTGCCTCTACTGGCTGCTGCCTCTATTGGCTGCCTCTACTGGCTGCTGCCTCTACTGGCTGCTGCCTCTACTGGCTGCTGCCTCTACTGGCTGCTGCCTCTACTGGCTGCTGCAGCGCTGCCTCTACTGGCTGCCTCTACTGGCTGCTGCCTCTACTGGCTGCTGCCTCTACTGGCTGCTGCAGCGCTGCCTCTACTGGCTGCTGCAGCGCTGCCTCTACTGGCTGCCTCTACTGGCTGCTGCCTCGCTGCCTCTACTGGCTGCTGCCTCTACTGGCTGCTGCCTCTACTGGCTGCTGCCTCGCTGCCTCTACTGGCTGCTGCCTCTACTGGCTGCTGCCTCTACTGGCTGCTGCCTCGCTGCCTCTACTGGCTGCTGCCTCTACTGGCTGCTGCCTCTACTGGCTGCTGCCTCGCTGCCTCTACTGGCAGCTGCCTCTGCTGGCTGCTGCCTCTGCTGGCTGCTGCCTCTGCTGGCTGCTGCCTCTACTGGCTGCTGCCTCTACTGGCTGCTGCCTCTACTGGCTGCTGCCTCTACTGGCTGCTGCAGCGCTGCAGCTGGATGGCTACACTAGCTACAAATGTCAATGAGGTTCTGAATGAGAACGGACACCTTCAGGTGAACCAACGTAATGCTGAGGAACAGACGGAACAAGAACCACTGCCTGGACCCCTGAGGGAGGGAGGGGGGAAGAGAGAGAGACAGAGAGAGAGAGGAGGAGAGAGGAGTGGGGGGAGAAGACAGAGAGAGAGGGGGTGGAGAGAGAGGGGGGGGAGAGAGAGGGGAAAGAGAGAGAGAGAGAGAGAGTGGGGGGGACACAGACAGAGAGAGAGGGGGGTGGAGAGAGAGGGGGGTGGACAGAGAGGGTGAAAGAGAGAGAGAGAGAGAGAGAGAGAGAGAGAGAGAGAGAGAGAGAGAGAGAGAGAGAGAGTGTCCTGTATCACGTGAGATGCAGCTTCAGACGTGCAACTACAGCATCTCCCCCACAGACACATCTGATGCTGGTAAAATACAATGATGTGTGTGTGTGTGTGTGTGTGTGTGTGTGTGTGTGTGTGTGTGTGTGTGTGTGTGTGTGTGTGTGCAGAAAGTGAGGGCTCGTATATTTATGCTGTGTGTGTTATATATATATATATATACAGACAAACCAAACATGTATATATCTCTATATATGTATATAGAAAGGACACCTCCATATATCTACAGATACCCACGTACGTATATATATATATATATATGTGTGTGTGTGTATATATATACATACACAGATAGATAAATATAGATTACAGCACTGCTCCGGTACGGTGATCACTGCTGGAATCCAGCGTCCTCCAGACGGCGTCAGGCTGCAGATCTCTGGCTGTAAACCTCCCGATGCTTTAGTTGTGTAGCTGCTGTGAGTCTGCATGTAGAGGCTGGTTCATGCTGCTGGGAGAAGGAGTCGCTCTTTCCTCCCCGACTCTCTGCTCCTATCGACGGACTCGCCGGAGCGACGTCTCCGTAGATCAGTCATCATATTGGAAGTATCGCCGCTAGCGTTAGCCACGCGTGTCGCTCGGCGCCGACACACGGTTGATGTTTTATCCTCCGCTGTTTTCCCGCCGCTGTCAGACGTAACACCAGATCAGTAACGCTCCCACAGCAGAGAGAAACGCCGCCGGTGGATCCTCTACCTGAACTTTATCAGGTCCTCTCTCCATTTCCTGAACCAATCACAGCCGGACTCTGCTCTTCATCAACGTCTCTGAGGAGGAAGGAGGCGGGGTCACGCCACAATCTGCCTCATAACCGATTTCAGATGAACCGAACCGTACGTACATGACCAGAACCGTGACTAGCTAGGTTCAGGTTCAGTTTCTTACCTGAACCGTTCCATCCCTAGTACATAAACAGGTAGTATATACGGAGCCGACAGAAATCAGGAGCAATAATCCAACATCAGATTGATCTCTAATTAAAAACAATCTCAGAGTTGATCAATCATTGACTGAAGGAGAAAAAAAGACAAACATGTAAGAATCTTCTGTTAGAATGAAGCATTTAACTTTAAAATGCAGCTCATAAAAAGGTGAATATTACTGGATTTTCTCATATTGCTGAAAACAGGATGCGCCACAGCTCTGCTTATTTTAACGCGACAACGCAGTAAAACATGTTGGCAGAGAAATCAGTGAATAATCCTGATAAATAATCCTGATTATTACTATTATTGATAGAATCATGCAGCCCGAACGGATTATATGACGTAAACTCAGAGTTTCACTTCCTGAATTAACTGATTGATCATTAGCTCCGGAAAACGTGAGCAAACACTGATGAATCCAGATGTGAATCCAGATGTGAATCGAAGGCATCGCCCTGCTATCGCTAGTTTTACGGCAGTAAGGGGGCAGGGGGCGGCAGTAGCTCAGTCCGTAAGGACTTGGGTTAGGACGCGGAGGTCACCGGTTCAAGTCCCCCATGGACCAAGACCAACTGGTTGCTGGAGAGGTGCCAGTTTACCTCTTGGGCACTGCCGAGGTGCCCCTGAGCAAGGCACCAAACCCCCAACTGCTCTGGGCGCTTGTCAGGAGCAGCCCCCTCACTCTGACATCTCTCCATTGACATGTATATGTACTGTGTGAACAACAGAGTAAAACTGAATTTCCCCACTGTGGGACTAATAAAGGAATATCTTTCTTTCTTTCTTTCAAATGATTGAATGATTAATGATTTTAGACATTTAAACTCCCCAGAGGATGAATCCTGCTGACAGGCTGCAACACCTCAACAGGACTACAGCAGAAAATCTACCATCACAATCTGGAGAATAAAACACCATCAATCTGTATACTACCTGTTCGGGTACTCCGTATACTACCTGTTCGGGTACTCCGTATACTACCTGTTCGGGTACTCCGCATACTACCTGTTCGGGTACTCCGTATACTACCTGTTCGGGTACTCCGTATACTACCTGTTCGGGTACTCCGTATACTACCTGTTCGGGTACTCTGTATACTACCTGTGCGGGTACTCCGTATACTACCTGTTCGGGTACTCCGTATACTACCTGTTCGGGTACTCCGTATACTACCTGTGCGGGTACTCCGTATACTACCTGTGCGGGTACTCCATATTGTACTCTGTATACTACCTGTGCGGGTACTCTGTATACTACCTGTTCGGGTACTCCGTATACTACCTGTGCGGGTACTCCGTATACTACCTGTTCGGGTACTCCGTATACTACCTGTTCGGGTACTCCGTATACTACCTGTGCGGGTACTCTGTATACTACCTGTTCGGGTACTTTGTATACTATTTGTTCGGGTACTCTGTATACTACCTGTTCGGGTACTCTGTATACTACCTGTGCGGGTACTCTGTATACTACCTGTGCGGGTACTCTGTATACTACCTGTTCGGGTACTCTGTATACTACCTGTGCGGGTACTCTGTATACTACCTGTTCGGGTACTCTGTATACTACCTGTGCGGGTACTCTGTATACTACCTCTGCAGGTACTCTGTATACTACCTGTTCGGGTACTCTGTATACTACCTGTGCGGGTACTCTGTATACTACCTGTGCAGGTACTCTGTATACTACCTCTGCAGGTACTCTGTATACTACCTGTGCAGGTACCCGTGTCATACATCGGCAGATCGGTTAGATTCGGTTCGGTTAACGGACACCAGCAGCTCTTCAGATCAATGAATGAATGAATACATTAACTGAAGTCATCCAGATTCTCCGGCATGGTGAACTCAGGTGAACTCAGGTGAACTCCGTACCTGTGAAGCGGTCCTGCAGTCCGGATGTGGGTCCATTCCTCGGTATTTTATATTCCGTTAGTCTGTAAACGTTCACCGACCGACAACCCAACCGGTTTTCCGTTGAGTGTCCCGGGTAGCGCGGTGTTTCCCTCGGGTACATCCCGCTCTGTAACCGGCAGTAACGCCACTCCGTCTCCTTCCGGTCGCGTGCTGTTGGGTGTGATCGTTTTCCTCACCAAATTAACAGTCTTCCCACCTCCTCGTGGTCACCGCCCCCCCCGGACGGTCCCCTGAGACACACCGAGCGCTTCCTGAGCAGCCCGCTTTTTCTATCCAACTTTATTGATCCGTCACTGATGACGTCACATAAAAAAATGAAAGATTAAATAAAGTTTAAGATAAGATAAGATAAGATATTCCTTTATTAGTCCCACAGTGGGGAAATTCACAAATCCAAATTAGGTAACGAGATGGTGATTTAATAAAAACTAAAGACACACAGGATGTTATATTGTGTTAAATATAATATAATATAATATAATATAATATAATATAATATAATATAATATAACATAACATAACATGACATAACATGACATAATATAATATAACATAAAGACGTCACCATCAGCTCCCAGCAGCAGAGCTCCACCTCCACCATTTAGGACTGAAAGACGCCAGTAAAACGTCCTCCTACAGAGAGACGGACTGAAGGACAACTACAGGATTATATTCTGTTGGCAGATTTAATATTTTTAATAAGATTTTTCCCATGTTGATAAGAGTATTAAATACTTGACTAATCTCCCTTTAAGGTTCCTTTAGAGCAGATAAAAATGTGATTAATTTGAAATAAAATATTTTTTATCCTACACAAACTAGAGGACGTTTCCATTCAAATGAAGCCTCATATAGTCATTGTGGCCTCACAGCTCTTCTGTTATAAACTTTTCTATGTAGGGACGTTAAAAAGGAGAGAAATCAGAGAAAGGTGGAACATGAGAGGTTAAAGCAGATGAGTGATGAAAAGGTAAACAAAGGAGAGAAGAGGGAGGAATGAATGGCCTCCAGCGTTCGTTCAGTCTGGGATCATCTTCATACTAAGTGGGCTGATTGACAGAAGCAGCAGGCTGAAGCAGCGCCGTCTGTTCCTGTCTGCTCTAATTACAGTCAGCCTCAGATAACAGCGGCAGGGCTGCTCACCGAGGCCCGGGAACAGGGCCATACCGAAGAACAGGCCCATACCGAGGCCCGGGAACAGGCCCATACCGAGGAACAGGCCCATACCGAGGCTCGGGAACAGGGCCATACCGAAGAACAGGCCCATACCGAGGCCCGGGAACAGGCCCATAACGAGGAACAGGCCCATACCGAGGAACAGGCCTATACCGAGGAACAGGCCCATACCGAGGCCCGGGAACAGGGCCATACCGAAGAACAGGCCCATACCGAGGCCCGGGAACAGGGCCATACCAAAGAACAGGCCCATACCGAGGCCCGGGAACAGGCCCATAACGAGGAACAGGCCCATACCGAGGAACAGGCCCATACCGAGGAACAGGCCCATACCGAGGCCCGGGAACAGGGCCATACCGAAGAACAGGCCCATACCGAGGCCCGGGAACAGGCCCATAACGAGGAACAGGCCCATACCGAGGTCAAAACCAAGGCAGAGGAAAAGGCCAATACCGAGGTTGATATTGAGGTCAAGGAAGAGGCCAATACCAAGGCCTAGGATGAGGATGAACCAAGGCCAAGGAAAAGGCCGATACCGAGGCCCAGGAACAGGCTGATACCGAGGCCCAGGATGAGGATGATATCGAGGCCACGGAAGAGGCCAATATCGAGGTCAAAACCGTGGCTGAGGAAGAGGCCGATACCGGGGCCGAGGATGAGGACAATACCGAGGTCAAAACTGACATTGAGGAAGAGGCTGATACCAAGGCCGATACCGAGGTCGAGGAAGGGGCCGATGTCGAGGAAGAAGCAAAAACCAAGGCCAATACTAAGGCCAAGGATGAGGTCGATACCGAGGCCGATACCAAGTCCGATACCAAGGCCTCTCCTAAGGGCCGATAGCGACACCGAGGCCTCTCCTGGACAGACTGCCATTAGATCTGAGTTCATACATTCATGTCCCCTCAGACCTTCAGCTACTACGAATGAGGTACTGTTAGATAGGACACACCCCTTTAGAGGACAGGGGTGGTCTTTGGTCTTTTTGGGGGCTTTTTGGGGGCGGCAGTAGCTCAGTCTGTAAGGAGTTGGTTTGGGAACCGGAGGGTCACCGGTTCAAGTCCCGCCATGGACCAAGAACTGAGTGTGAACTAGTAGCTGGAGAGGTGCCAGTTTACCTCTTGGGCACTGCCGAGGTGCCCCTGAGCAAGGCACCAAACCCCCAACTGCTCGGGGCGCTTGTCAGGAGCAGCCCCCCCACTCTGACATCTCTCCATTGATGCATGTTTGTGCATGTGTGTGTTTCAGGTCTGCATGTACCGTGTATAAGTTAACAACAGAGTGAAAACATTGAATATCCCCTCGTGGGACTAAATAAACTATCTTCTTCTTCTTTAGGGGTCCAGGGGGTCTTTAGGGGGTCCAAGGGGTCTTTAGGGGTCCAGGGGGTCTTTAGGGGGAGATAGCAGGTCAACAGTAGATGTCACATAGAAGTGGTGAACATCATCTGAAAGCTGAAGATTAATCTGAGATGCAGCTGTGTGTCAAGTTGTTCTAGTCATTAATCAGAAATAAACATTATTTATTTAAAATAAATAGTGAAAATGTATCAGTGCTGATACCATTTGTTCCACAGATTTGGTGCTAAATTAAACCATTTTTTACCACTGGAGAATTGATAAAAATGATCAATAATCCTCCAGAATACCACATTAAGACACCAAGACCATGAGGAACACCATAGAAGAAGACATGCTGGGATTTGGGATCAACAACTTTTGACATTTGGAGATTTCTACATTTTTCATTAATTGGATGTTGATCACTAGTGTTGAGTGAAGGTCTCAGAAGCCGCCTTAGAAGAAGAACCACAACAACCTTCATTAGTCCCACGAGGGGAAATTCAATTTTTACACTCTGTTGTTAATTTTTCACACAGTACATGCAGACCTGAAATACACACATGCACAAACAGGACCTCTATACCTGCATTAATGGAGAGATGTCAGAGTGAGGGGGCTGCTCCTGACAAGCGCCCCGAGCAGTTGGGGGTTTGGTGCCTTGCTCAGGCACCTCGGCAGTGCCCAAGAGGTAAACCGGCACCTCTCCAGCTACTCAGTTCTTGGTCCATGTCGGGACTTGAACCGGTGACCCTCCGGTTCCCAAGCCAACTCCCTACATACTGAGCGACTGCCGCCCCAGTAGTAGTAGTAGTAGTAGTAGTAGTAGTAGTAGTAGTAGGTCTCTAGTTACCAGGATGTAGTAGTATTAGTTGATTGGTACTGATGGATCCATCAGGTTCTCTAGTTTCAGATGAGACCAGGATGTAGTAGTAGTAGTACTAGTAGTAGTAGTAGTCTGACCTAGTTGGTACTGATGGATCCATCAGGTTCTCTAGTTTCAGATGAGACCAGTATGTAGTAGTAGTAGTCGTAGTCGTAGTAGTAGTAGTCTGACCTAGTTAGTACCGATGGATCCATCAGGTTCTCTAGTTTCAGATGAGACCAGGATGTAGTAGGAGTAGTAGTAGTAGTAGTAGTAGTCTGACCTGGTTGATACCGATGGATCCATCAGGTTCTCTAGTTTCAGATGAGACCACTATGTAGTAGTAGTAGTAGTAGTAGTAGTAGTCGTAGTAGTAGTAGTCTGACCTGGTTGGTACTGATGGATCCATCAGGTTCTCTAGTTTCAGATGAGACCACTATGTAGTAGTAGTAGTAGTAGTAGTAGTAGTAGTCATAGTAGTAGTAGTCTGACCTAGTTGGTACTGATGGATCCATCAGGTTCTCTAGTTTCAGATGAGACCAGGATGTAGTAGTAGTAGTAGTAGTAGTAGTAGTAGTAGTTGTCTGACGTGGTTGATACCGATGGATCCATCAGGTTCTCTAGTTTCAGATGAGACCAAGATGTAGTAGTAGTATTAGTAGTAGTAGTAGTAGTAGTAGTAGTAGTCTGACCTGGTTGGTTCTGATGGATCCATCAGGTTCTCTAGTTTCAGATGAGACCAAGATGTAGTAGTAGTATTAGTAGTAGTAGTAGTAGTAGTAGTAGTCTGGCCTGGTTGGTACTGATGGATCCATCAGGTTCTCTAGTTTCAGATGAGACCAGGATGTAGTAGTAGTATTAGTATTAGTAGTAGTAGTAGTAGTAGTAGTAGTCTGACCTAGTTGGTACTGATGGATCCATCAGGTTCTCTAGTTTCAGATGAGACCAGGATGTAGTAGTAGTAGTAGTAGTAGTAGTAGTAGTAGTCGTAGTAGTCTGACCTGGTTGGTACTGATGGATCCATCAGGTTCTCTAGTTTCAGATGAGACCAGGATCTTTAAAACTGAACCACTCCGACCTCCAGAAAAGCAGAACGGTGTCTGGATCCGCCAGGCTGCTGAATTCTTAAGAGATTAATTAGTGTTTTGGAGAATTGACGCAGTATCGCTAAACATAATATTGTGATACTCATGTGCATCAGTATTTTCTGACTTCCCTACAATACAGCCACAGTATGTGAAGGGGTTAATGGAGGAGCTGAAAATGTCCACCCTCCATTTCACTCTCAGATTGCCGTCTGTTCGTACAGTTTGCTGATGCTGCAGCTCTAACAACAGCAGCGCTGAATAAACTGCAGCGCGGAGAAGAAACACAGATTACAGCTTCATCTCAACGTTGAAGAGCAGCTGAGAGGAGGGAAGTCACAGCGGGGGACTTTTACTTCGTATCACCGCCAACACACCGCTCAGTCTCAGTCAGGAGAGTCGTTCTGCCGTCTGAATACGCACACTAACAATAAGGTTTATTCAGCTGGGCTGCTACGAGGAGCTGTGTAGACACACAAACAACTGAAGCATTCTGGGATAAAACTGCCGCTGCAACACTTCTCTGGAAACACACTTCACTTCAATGCATATATACACTCATACATATTTATGGTACACCTAATAACAAAGCTACACAAACACATCACACACCTACCCTGCACCTGGGAGAGGTAGTGGTGGGAAGAAACTCAGTATATTTTTAATTTCACCCCTTTATTTGTGAATTTCTCCACTGTGGGACTAATAAAGGAATATCTTATCTTATCTTATTAAAAGGCTAATCCCACAGTGGAGGATGGAAACACTTTGGGTTTCACACATTGCAGGAAAAGCAGAGCTAGACATCACGGCTAAAGCTGCACGCTAACTCCGTCACGGACGGGAAACGTCATCGTACGGCGGTAACGTGCGGTCCGGCCGGCCGTCGCTCTCGTCTCCGTGGTCCGACGGGCCGACGCTACGACTGTAGAGCTCCATATACTGACATTTATGTTAAATGCATTCAGACGGCCCCGATGGAGCTGACCATGGATGGATAAAGAGAACGGAGCTGATGGAGAGCTAGAGACCACCTTGGAGGAGTTAGAGGAAGTAGACACCTGGGACTACGGCCGCTTTTCAAAATAAGGTGTTAACAAAGGAAACTGGATCTACAGAATCCATCTATGGAAATCAGACTGATGGATTATATTCAGCAGAGTATAAAACATTACATGTCCCTGATAAATTAAAAAGAAAATCCCACTAATCTGTGAAGGAAACGTCTTTATTCTTTGATTTCTGGGTTGATAGATAAAAACTGTAATCAATAATTCCTGACAATGATCCTGATATATTTGACTTCAGGTTAACAACAATCACAATAAATCTTAACATAACAAATCACAATACTTAAAAACCGCAATACATACGTATTGAATCAGGAGACAGGTGAATCATCTCAGCTCTACCCAACAGAATGTAAAGTAGTTAAAATTAACTTCAGACCAACTACAACATAAAGTTATCCATATATTTACTGATCATTCAGTAATATAATGTCACATTGACAGGGGTCATTCTACTGTGTAATTAGTACTTTTACTGCTGATACTTTTGAATGCAGGAGTTTTACTTTCAGTGGAGTATTTTAACCAAAGGTATTTCTACTTTTACTAAAATAAAAGTTATGAATTCATCTTCCACCACAGAAAGGAAATGTGTCCTCGTTCTGCAGGTTTAAGACTCGGTCCTCACAGCGACAGATGAACAGGAACACACACACACACACACACACACACACACACACACACACACACACACACACACACACTCAGGCCTTCAGAGATTCATCTGTGATGATTTCTAATGGAAGCACTGTTGCGTAGAGACGTTTAGACGTTTATTCAAAGAGCAGCAACTTCTCATCTGATTCACGACAGCAATTAAAGAGCAGCCAGATGCCTGTCGGGTGGGGGTGGGGTGGGGGTGGGGTGGGGGTGGGGTGGGGGTGGGGGTGATCAGAGGAAGCATCGAGAGGCCATAAAGCTTCCTTTTGTGTGCAGAAAACCTCCTTTGCTTCCTCCTACATGCAGATAGACTCTATTGTCACAAGGTGCATCTATTCACGGCCCAGATGAGCCAGTTTGTCGATGGGGATGTTTGTGCAGAGATTTTATTGTGACTTGATCAAAGCGGTGGGAGGTGGAAAGCATCATTTCATTATAAAGAAAAGCCTTCAGATCAGCTTCCTGTCTGCATAACAAGCTGATATTCATGAGCTACAACGGCACACATGTCTGTGTCAAAGCTCAGAGCATCACTTCATCGTTCTGGTTATTTCACCAGTGATTCAGACTCAACATGTTTACAGCCAAAAGAAATATTAAGATTCTTCTCTGTCGAGAGGAAACGGAGTGATGTAATTACAGCTACGATTCGTCTATCCGCAGAAAATTAATCAGCGACTACAATAATTAATGGTTCCTGTCATCCATTATCTGTAACAGCTTATCCTATTCAAGGTGGTAAACCCAGACTAACCTGCATGTCTTTGGACTATGGGAGGAAGCTGGAGAACCGGAGTAAACCCAGACTAACCTGCATGTCTTTGGACTATGGGAGGAAGCTGGAGAACCGGAGTAAACCCAGACTAACCTGCATGTCTTTGGACTATGGGAGGAAGCTGGAGAACCAGAGTAAACCCAGACTAACGTGCATGTCTTTGGACTGTTGGAGGAAACTAGAGAGCTGCTAACTTCCACTAACAGGAAGTTAGCATTATGCTACTGCAGGTGTAATCAGTAACAGCGGTGTTGACAGGACATGGGACTGACTGGGAGGTTTACAGACTCCTGTAGCAGTACAGCAGCTCCAGCCACTGAAACCAGTCTGCATTACAAACATAATGACAAGCATGAAGAGTCTGTGAGCTGCTGCAGCACAACGTCGAAATAAAGAGCCCCGTCAGCGGCTCTGAGAGACTTCGGTCCTCTGGGAGACATTTTGTCCAGAGGCGAGACACTTGTAAAGGCGTCCCTGACAGTTTGCTAACATGGCTGATGTTCTTCTGCATGACCAGGTTCATGGACGTGACGCCGTCATCAAGTATTCAACACGCTGGAGGACACATTTAGAGGACGGACCTCCAGATTTGAGGCCCAGCAGTATTGTAGAGGAGTGTGTGTGTGTGTGTGTGTGTGTGTGTGTGTGTGTGGGGGGGGGGGTTATATGTGCTATAAGAGGCAGCAGCAGAGACATCAGAGAGCGGTGGACGTTCAGACCACAGAGGACACCTCAAGGTTGAACCATGCCGGTAAATTATTCAGCAGCCAGGAAGACAAACCGTCTCCTCTGCAGCCTCAGACATGACCTTCATATACTCCATATACTTCATATACTTCATATACTCCATATACTCCACATAGTCCAAATCCCACAGTCTGTTCTGCTCCTGGTTATGTTTTGATCCACACTATGAGGAACTACTGTACACTAGTGGATCTGGAACAGCGCTCTACTCAGACTCTGTTCATTAAATATCAACTGAAGCTGATGAATGTCGGTTACAGTCACTGAGGTTAAATACTAGAAACATGTAAAATGACTGAAATCATTAACTCAAATTAAACAAACAATACAGTACCATTACTAATTACTGTACTGGGTATTTCTATTACTTAGTACTTCTACTCTACTACATCTCAGAGGGAATTGTTGTACTTTTTACTGCTCTACATTGTTACTCTGAGAAACATGTTCAGCTTCATACACAACGATTCAAAAATCCAAAACAGATACAACTGAAGCTGAGAATACTGCTGTACTCTTACTGCACAGTGAGTACTTTTACTGCATGAAGCCAGGTAACTAACCAAGTCGTCGCTGCAGCGCTGACTCCGTGTTTCCAGCTTCCATGTCAGGGAGGCTCCAGCTGATGGACTCGGAGCTGCGTCTCCTCATCAGGACGACCACACGCCTCGTGTCCCTCAGCTGGACGGCAGCTGGTCTAGACATGAGATCACCAACCACAGCATGAGACGCTCAGAGGACGGATGAAGGTTCAACCACAAGTTCTGTCTGCGGTCTTCATGAACCCCCACCCAAAAAGGGGGTCTGGTGGTCCTCCCCCACACAAACCAAGGTTTCATAGTCTTTGCTTCCTCAATTCTGGTGACTTTAAAAGAAGGAAAATGGTAAAATAATAAGTTTAATCTTCCCTCTGACATGAACTAATCAGCAGTTTTTATTCATTCATTTATTTCTCTTAATACTCTCCGTCTTTCACTCACTGTAGGTCCTTTCAGACACAACGTGACAACGCCACCGCTGACCTCTGACCTCTGAAACACCTAATGTCCAACGGTTCTTCCTGTCTGCTTTTACTGTCCACATGGAGGCGATTTGTTTGGTCCAATCAAATGTGGTCTCCTCTAACTTCCTGCCACAGCGAGTCACCGCCGCCGTCCTCCTGCTCTCTACTCCAATTGGCTTTTTCTCACTTCTCTTTCTGTTTTTCTGCCCCTCTCTCCTTTTTCTCCCTACGTCCTCGCCACCGCTCTCAGTGATGAAGTGGCCAGCGAGGAGCCATCGCTGCCGGTAATCACCGTGGTAACTCATGGCAGCGCCGCGGCGCCGGCAACACGCCATCCATCACCGCCTCCGCTGCTGCAGGAAACTAATATATCAAGATGTAAAAGTGTGGCCCTGCTGCTCCTCTGCTGTCTGCACTGAGGAGAGAGGAGGTGAGGAGGTGAGGAGGTGAGGGAGGAGGAGACAAGGAGCTGAAAAGACTAAAGGAAAAGGAGGGAAGAGGAAGCAAGAACACGAAGGGAAGAGAGGAGAAGTAGAGGGAGGAAGAAGAGGAGAGGAAGAAGTAAAGGGAGGAGGAAGCTGAATGTCTGATGGCGATGATGGTGATGGTGATGGTGATGATGATGATGATGATGATGATGATGATAATGATGGTGATGATGATGGTGATGGTGATGATGATGATGGTGATGGTGATGGTGATGATGATGATGATGGAGATGATGATGATGAAATGATGATGATGATGATGATGGTGATGATGATGGAGGTGATGATGATGACAATGATGATGATGATGATGATGGTGGTGTTGGTGGTGTTGATGATGGTGATGATGATGATGATGGTGATGATGATGATGGTGATGATGATGATGATGGTGGTGGTGTTAATCATCATGATGATGATGGAGCGTGATGATGACCGCACGTTACCGCCGTGACGATGACGTTATCCTGTTCGTGATGATGATGATGGTGATGAGGGTGATGATGATGGTGATGACGGTGATGGTGATCTAGCTCTGCTGAATTGATTCCAATATGGTGTGTTATGATGGTGCTGATTTACTGGATGTGATAGTGTTTACCAGGCTGGATTTAACATGGAGGGTGGAGGTTAATATATATAAGGGCGGACCGCAGTTACCGCCGAGAGTTTCCGGGGGGGGGGGTCGGATTCCACGCCCAGCTTCTCCACCCTTTTCAATACTTTACTGGATGTGTAGTGTTTACCAGGCTGGATTTAACATGGAGGGTGGAGGTCGGATCCACGCCCACCCTCCACCCTTTAATACTTTCTGAGGTTTGTTCTGGTTGACGGATACCGAACGGATATGACGTCACGTTACTCAGACTACCACAATAAAAGAGCTAACTTCCTGCTACCTCCACGGAGACTCAGATGAAGCAGATATGTGGATTCTGGAGTTAAAGATAGATGAATCGACCCCCCTCCGAACATTCTGCTCATGGTGGGAGTTGTTCGGTGGAGGAAGTCACAGAGCTAATGTCTGTATGAAATGAGCAGCTGACGTGGTTGGTCTACAGTCATACACACTGTTGTGTTCAATGTCACGCCTCCCATGATACCAGCATCACCACACTACTACACTGCTACACCACCACACAGCTACACCACCACACCACTACATCACTACACTACTACACCACCACACCACTACATCACTACATCACTACACTACTACACCACCACACTGCTACACCACCACACCACTACATCACTACACTACTACACCACCACACTACTACACCACCACACAGCTACACCACCACACCACTACATCACTACACTACTACACCACCACACCACTACATCACACATCACTACACTACTACACCACCACACTACTACACCACCACACCACTACATCACTACACTACTACACCACCACACCACTACACCACTACATCACTACACTACTACACCACCACACTACTACACCACCACACCACTACACCACTACATCACTACACTACTACACCACCACACTACTACACCACCACACCACTACATCACTACACTACTACACCACCACACCACTACATCACTACATCACTACACTACTACACCACCACACTGCTACACCACCACCCACCACACCACTACACCACCACACAGCTACACCACTACATCACTACACTACTACACCACCACACCACTACACCACCACACAGCTACACCACTACATCACTACACTCACACCACCACACTGCTACACCACCACACAGCTACACCACTACATCACTACACTGCTACACCACCACACTGCTACACCACCACACCACTACATCACTACACTACTACACCACCACACTACTACACCCTACTCACTACACTACTACACCACCACACCACTACACCACCACACTGCTACACCACCACACAGCTACACCACTACATCACTACACTGCTACACCACCACACAGCTACACCACCACACCACTACATCACTACACTACTACACCACCACACTGCTACACCACCACACCACCACACCACTACATCACTGCACTACTACACCACTACACTACTACACCACCACACCACTACACCACCACACCACTACACTACTACACCACCACACAGCTACACCACCACACCACCACACCACTACATCACTACACTACTACACCACCACACAGCTACACCACCACACCACTACATCACTACACCACCACACAGCTACACCACCACACAGCTACACCACTACACCACTACACTACTACACCACCACAGAGCTACACCACCACACAGCTACATCACTACACCACCACACAGCTACACCACCACACAGCTACACCACTACATCACTACACTACTACACCACCACACTGCTACACCACCACACAGCTACACCACCACACCACTACATCACTACACCACCACACAGCTACACCACCACACCACTACACCACCACACAGCTACACCACCACACCACTACATCACTACACCACCACACAGCTACACCATCACACCACTACACCACCACACAGCTACACCACCACACCACTACATCACTACACTACTACACCACCACACTACTACACCACCACACCACTACACTGTTACACCATCACACTGCTACACCACCACACAGCTACACCACCACACCACTACATCACTACACTACTACACCACCACACAGCTACACCACCACACCACTACATCACTACACTACTACACCACCCACTACTACACCACCACACGCTACACCACTACACCACTACACCACCACACAGCTACACACCACACCACTACATCACTACACTACTACACCACCACACAGCTACACCACTACACCACTACATCACTACACCACCACACAGCTACACCACCACACCACTACACTACTACACCACCACCACACAGCTACACCACCACACCACTACACTGTTACACCACCACACTGCTACACCACCACACCACTACACTGTTACACCGCTACACCACTACATCACAAGGCCCTTGCTGAGCGCCTCACAGTGTGATAAAATACAGAATAAAAACCGAAGTGTGAGGTTACGCGACAAGATGTTAACGTGATATCAACGATTAGGTGATTTAATAGTTTCAGAGACACTGAGCATTAATAAACTGCTGTATGGATGACAGTTATGATGGAGCAGTGAGTGTAATTCCTGTTTAGTGTTCAGCCAAGTGAACAGGACACAGTGTTACTGCCAGAGAGGCCCATATGGCACAGACAGACCTGAGCCAAGCCGAGCCAGACCAGACCAGACCAGAATAAACCAGTCCAGCTTCCTGCAGCTCCTCTCTGCATAAACATGGCCCCTATATACCAGTAACACGTTACAGACTGTCCCAGTACCACGTTACAGACTGTCACCAGTATACCAGTACCACGTTACAGACTGTCACCAGATACCAGTACCACGTTACAGACTGTCCCAGTATACCAGTACCACGTTACAGACTGTCCCAGTATACCAGTACCACGTTACAGACTGTCCCAGTATACCAGTACCATGTTACAGACTGTCCCAGTATACCAGTACCACGTTACAGACTGTCACCAGTATACCAGTACCACGTTACAGACTGTCACCAGTATACCAGTACCACGTTACAGACTGTCCCAGTATACCAGTACCACGTTACAGACTGTCCCAGTATACCAGTACCATGTTACAGACTGTCCCAGTATACCAGTACCACGTTACAGACTGTCCCAGTATACCAGTACCACGTTACAGACTGTCACCAGTATACCAGTACCACGTTACAGACTGTCCCAGTATACCAGTACCACGTTACAGACTGTCACCAGTATACCAGTACCACGTTACAGACTGTCCCAGTATACCAGTACCACGTTACAGACTGTCACCAGTATACCAGTACCATGTTACAGACTGTCACCAGTATACCAGTACCATGTTACAGACTGTCCCAGTATACCAGTACCACGTTACAGACTGTCCCAGTATACCAGTACCAATGTACCATGTTACAGACTGTCCCAGTATACCAGTACCACGTTACAGACTGTCCCAGTATACCAGTACCATGTTACAGACTGTCCCAGTATACCAGTACCACGTTACAGACTGTCCCAGTATACCAGTACCATGAGTACCATGTACCATGTTACAGACTGTCCCAGTATACCAGTACCATGTACCATGTTACAGACTGTCCCAGTATACCAGTACCAGTAAGACTGTCACCAGTATACCTGTACCATGTTACAGACTGTCACCAGTATACCAGTACCACGTTACAGACTGTCCCAGTATACCAGTACCATGTTACAGACTGTCCCAGTACCATGGCTGTAGACTTGTTTTGCAAATGAGGATGTGATTATATATAGTCGATTATTGTTTTGTTATATTAAAATATTGATCAAATATTGCAATTAATACTGAAATGTATAAACACCACGTTTCCGTTTCTATTTAAAATCATTACTGTTATTGTTATTGTCATTAAGGCCACTGAGAGCTACGAGCAGCCTGAGCTGCTAGCAGAGTTAATAGGACGAGAGGAAATGACACCACTTATCAGAATCACTGAGAACTCACCTGAACAGCAGGTGAGTGTTAACCTCGCCTCTCCAAACGCCGACGTCTTTGTCTTTTCTCTCTCATTTCTCTTTCCTCGGTCTCCTGTGTGTCTTTTTACCTCCTTGTTTTTCTCTCGTCATAACCTCGACACCACCAAACTGATTTGTCATGCAGATGACTGAATACATCTGCATATTAATGAGATCACCGAGTCTGATTGTACTTCTACATGAATTCATTCATAGGATACTGCAGCATATTTACTATTAGATGCTACCTTATATACATATATATATATATATATATATATATATATATATATATATATATGTATATAAACACCTATTTGTGTACATTACAGTCCTATCTATTCTTTACCTTTACATGTTCAGCTCTGTTTCTCTGCACTGAGAGCGATGAAATAACCAGCGTCATATTCCTTATGTGTGGACACATATTTGCCCAATAAAGCTGATTCTGACTGTTTGTTTGCTTTTCTATTTTCAGACATTTTACAAACTAAATATTGATTCAGCTAACAATGAAAATAATCCCTACTGGATTAGTTTTTGTGTCACCTATGTCAAGAAGAGATTTGTGGGACAGTGTTTGTTGGCTAAAACATGAATTTTGTCATATTTTGACAACAGAAAAATGCTCATATTGTTATATTAATTTCACCCATATAATACGCAGACATCTGAATCATCCTCACACAGAAGGAAGCGTTCGCTCTGAACGCTGCAGACAGAAACCTATTTGCAGTCTGGCCCATTTATAAAGTGTTCAGCAGCAGAAGAGGATTTAAATCCGACACCTTCATAATTAGTGGATTTAAAGTGCAGCCGACATGTGAGGCTCATGGAGAGCTGCAGAGGCAGAGCTTCATTCAGAAATATAACACAACATAGAGTATTTCTCCTCAGACGATGGAGGGAGTGGATGTGGAGAGTGGATTCATCGAGGCTGTTTACATTGGCAGATGTTTCAGCTGAATACTAAAAGCTTTCCAAAATAAAGCTGCAGGTCTCTGCTGACAGCCTCTCCGTTCTCCACTCACAATAGCTATTGTCTCCTGAAACAGGAAACACACCCACTAATTGTGTGTTTCATCTTTATGGCCCTGTGCTCTGCGTTGTGTTTGTATTGATCAATCACCGGCGGCGTGAGGAGCAGGGTAAGCGGGGGGGGGGCTGGGCGGCGGCGGCGAGGGCGATGTACCCGCATCCCACCTATTGGTACCATCTGTGTTCCGGCGAGCCCTCGTATAAATCACCGTTAATGACACCGGGACGGAGAGAGAGGAAAAATACCAGGCCGGGGAAGCAGGAGGAGGAGGAGGGAGCTAAATGTTCAGCTCAGAGCCGCTCTGCATATTCAGAGGCGATGAGAGAATCACCTCCTCCACACAGACAGGAGGCAAACGGCGTTCTGTGTTTCTTCACCTTTATTCAACCAGGAGCCTCGGTGAGGTTAAACATCTCTGTTCTAACAGTGTTCTGGTGAAGAGGCAGCACGGTACAAGACCCTCTCAGGGCTAGGGAGGCCCCCATACCGATACCCATATCATACCAATACTGATACCTGTACCCACACCGATACCTGTACCCACACAGATACCTGTACCCATACCAATACTGATACCTGTACCCATACCGATACCCATATCCATATCAATACTGATACCTGTACCCACACCGATACCTGTACCCACACCGATACCTGTACCCATACCAATACTGATACCTGTACCCATACCGATACCCGTATCCATATCAATACTGATACCTGTACCCACACCGATACCCATATCCATACCAATACTGATACCTGTACCCATACCGATACCCATATCCATACCAATACTGATACCTGTACCCATACTGATACCCATATCCATATCAATAGATACCTGTACCCACACCGATACCTGTACCCATACCAATACTGATACCTGTACCCATACCGATACCCATATCCATATCAATACTGATACCTGTACCCATACCGATACCTATATCCATACCAATACTGATACCTGTACCCATACCGATACCCATATCCATACCCATATCCATACCAATACTGATACCTGTACCCATACCCGATACCCATATCCATACCAATACTGATACCTGTACCCATACCGATACCCATATCCATACCAATACTGATACCTGTACCCATACCGATACCTGTACCCATACCGATACCTGTACCCATACCGTACCCATACCAATACTGATACCTGTACCCAAAAAAAACCATACCGATACCCATATCCATATCAATACTTACCTGTACCCATACCGATACCTGTATCCATACCAATACTATACCTGTACCCATACTGCCCCCTACCATACCTGTACCCATACTGATACCCATATCCCCCCCCCCCGTACCATATCAATACTGATACCTGTACCCTACGTACCCATACATATAATACATAACAAAACATATCATATAATATATATACCTGTACCCATACCAATACTGATACCTGTACCCATACTGATACCCATATCCATATCAATACTGATACCTGTACCCACACCGATACCCATATCCATATCAATACTGATACCTGTACCCACACCGATACCTGTACCCACACCGATACCTGTACCCATACCAATACTGATACCTGTACCCATACTGATACCCATATCCATATCAATACTGATACCTGTATCCATACCGATACCCATATCCATATCAATACTGATACCTGTACCCACACCGATACCTGTACCCACACCGATACCTGTATCCATACCGATACCTGTATCCATATCGATACCGATACCTGTACCCATACCGATACCTGTATCCATACCAATACTGATACCTGTACCCATACCGATACCTGTACCCACACCGATACCTGTATCCATACCGATACCTGTATCCATATCGATACCGATACTTGTACCCATACCGATACCTGTATCCATACCGATACCTGTATCTATATCGATACCGATACCTGTACCCATACCGATACCTGTATCCATACCGATACCTGTATCCATATCGATACCGATACCTGTACCCATACCGATACCTGTATCCATACCGATACCTCCTATCAATACCATACCTTACCCTACCTCCTGTATCCATACCAATACTATCCGTACCCACACCGATACCTGTACCCATACCGATACCCTATATCCATACCAATACTGATACCTGTACCCATACCGATACCCATATCCATACCAATACTGATACCTGTACCCACACCGATACCTGTACCCATACCGATACCCATATCCATACCAATACTGATACCTGTACCCATACCGATACTATATCCATACCAATACTGATACCTGTACCCACACCGATACCTGTACCCATACTGATACCTGTATCCATACCGATACCTGTACCCATACCGATACCTGTATCCATACCAATACTGATACCTGTACCAATACTGATACCTGTACCCACACCGATACCTGTACCCATACTGATACCTGTACCCACACCGATACCTGTACCCATACCGATACCTGTATCCATACCAATACCTACAAGACCCTCTCAGGGCTAGGGAGGCCCCCATACTGATACCCATATCCATATCAATACTGATACCTGTACCCACACCGATACCTGTATCCATACCAATACTGATACCTGTACCCATACCGATACCATATCCATACCAATACTGATACCTGTACCCACACAATACCTGTACCCATACTGATACCTGTATCCATACCGATACCTGTACCCATACCGATACCTGTATCCATACCGATACCTGTACCCATACTGATACCTGTATCCATACCAATACTGATACCTGTACCCACACCGATACCTGTACCCATACTGATACCTGTATCCATACCGATACCTGTACCCATACCGATACCTGTATCCATACCAATACTGTAGCCCCCGACGCCCTTGCGTCTCCGTACGTCCCTACCGTCCTGGTCCTACCGTACCTGTCCCATACCGATACCAATACCTGTACCCACACCGATACCTGTATCCATACCAATACCGATACCTGTACCCACACCGATACCTGTATCCATACCAATACCGATACCTGTACCCACACACCGATACCTGTACCCACACTGATACCAATACTGATACCTGTACCCATACCGATACCAATACCTGTACCCACACCGATACCTGTATCCACTGACACCAATTCCGATACCTGTACCCACACCGATACCAATACTGACACCTGTACCCATACCGATACCTGTACCCATACCGATACCTGTATCCATACTGATACCTGTACCCATACCGATACCAATACTGATACCTGTACCCATACCGATACCTGTACCCATACCGATACCAATACCTGTACCTAACATACCAATACTGATACCTGTACCCATACCGATATCTGTACCCATACCGATACCTGTATCCATACTGATACCTGTACCCATACCGATAGCAATACTGATACCTGTACCCATACCGATACCTGTACCCATACCGATACCCTTATCGCCGTGTCTTTGACAGATCTGTTTTCTCATGGTCCTTCCACTCTGCCAGTAGATGCTTAGCTTAGCGTAGCTTAGCATAAAGGCCGCAGACAGACAGGAAGCAGACAGCATCCAGCTGATCTGACGTCTGCCATCGGTCAGAGAACCAGGAGCTACCTGAAGGTTTGCTGATTAAAAAGATCCCTCCAAGAATCGATGCTGCCGACGGAGTGGCGCGTCTCGGCGGCGAGCAGCGGCAGGAAATAGCTCCATCAGGATCTTTCCTCCAGCACAACGAGGACGGACAGACTGAGAGATGTGATGTGACGGGAGACCAGAGGCTGCTCTGCTCTGCAAGTGGTAATCCAACGGCCTGCTGCTCTCCACCCACCATGACGGTTTAGACTGTACTGGGTCGGTTACTGACCGGTTTAGACTGTACTGGGTCGGTTACTGACCGGTTTAGACTGTACTGGGTCAGTTACTGACCGGTTTAGACTGTACTGGGTCCGTTGCTGACCGGTTTAGACTGTACTGGGTCAGTTACTGCCCGGTTTAGACTATACTGGGTCAGTTACTGACCGGTTTAGACTGTACTGGGTCGGTTACTGACCGGTTTAGACTGTACTGGGTCAGTTACTGCCCGGTTTAGACTGTACTGGGTCGGTTACTGACCGGTTTA
Source organism: Pterois miles (assembly GCA_947000775.1). Taxonomy (NCBI): domain Eukaryota; kingdom Metazoa; phylum Chordata; class Actinopteri; order Perciformes; family Scorpaenidae; genus Pterois; species Pterois miles. Next base: position 89,721 of record CAMQGK010000648.1, read on the forward strand.
GACTGTACTGGGTCAGTTACTGCCCGGTTTAGACTGTACTGGGACCGATGCTGACCGGTTTAGACTGTACTGGGTCAGTTACTGACCGGTTTAGACTGTACTGGGTCGGTTACTGCCCGGTTTAGACTGTACTGGGTCAGTTACTGCCCGGTTTAGACTGTACTGGGTCGGTTACTGACCGGTTTAGACTGTACTGGGTCAGTTACTGACCGGTTTAGACTGTACTGGGTCAGTACTACGGTTTAAACTGTACTGGGAAAGAAACTGACGGTTTAGAATGTATGGGAAGAAATGAGGTTAGATGAGGGAGAGGAGAGAGAGGGGAGGAGAAGTACTGGGACCGATGCTGACCGGTTTAGACTGTACTGGGACCGATGCTGACCGGTTTAGACTGTACTGGGTCAGTTACTGACCGGTTTAGACTGTACTGGGTCGGTTACTGACCGGTTTAGACTGTACTGGGTCTGGGTCAGTTACTGACCGGTTTAGACTGTACTGGGTCAGTTACTGACCGGTTTAGACTGTACTGGGACCGATGCTGACCGGTTTAGACTGTACTGGGTCAGTTACTGCCCGGTTTAGACTGTACTGGGTCGGTTACTGACCGGTTTAGACTGTACTGGGTCAGTTACTGCCCGGTTTAGACTGTACTGGGTCAGTTACTGACCGGTTTAGACTGTACTGGGTCAGTTACTGACCGGTTTAGACTGTACTGGGTCAGTTACTGACCGGTTTAGACTGTACTGGGTCGGTTACATATATAAAAACATATATAAATTCCTGTTTAAGTTGCTGCTTTTAAAAGGTTTACACCTGAACTGTAATTCTGTAATTTTGAAACGTTTTCTTTCACTGAGTTGCTTTTTTAAATTTATTAACTTAATAATAACAGTTAATTTTCCCAGTATACCAGACTGCAACAACTAACAGAAAATATAAATATGAACATAGAACAAGAGATTAAACACCGAACGCACACAGACGAAATCTTTTCTTCTAATTTAAGAGCAAACAGCTCGTCATCAACACGTTGAGTCCATCAGCTGGAGGACGCTGAGCGCCTCATAAATCATCTGTCACATTATAAACCATCATGTTCGCTGTTGAACGCAGCGTCGACTCCAATCTTGTCTCATTACAGCACAATGCTGCCTCACACACACACACACACACACACACACACACACACACACACACACACACACACACACACACACACACACACTAATATCACCTTCTGAAATTGAATTGTGAAATAAGCCATCATGCAACTTCTTACTGTGCAGCTGATTATCCCTGAGGGCTCCGATGGAAACATTCCTGAATGAGGACAAAGCACACACACACACACACACACACACACACACACACACACACACACACACACACACACACACACTGTCCACGGAGACTCCCTCCAATAAAGAGGATTATAGATTTTGCTCTGTGCAGCCGAGTGTTTCCAATGAAATCACTGCCTCCTCCTGCAGAAGTCATTAAAATTTAAACCATCCCCCCTTTTAGCTGAATATCACTGTACTGCTCTGCATGCATTAGACAGAGTGTGAGGAAAATATCCCTCACACTGTGTGTGTGTGTGTGTGTGTGTGTGTGTGTGTGTGTGTGTGTGTGCATACCAGGGTGTGAGAAAATTAGAGAGGATGATAAGAGGAAGTGTGAGTGAAAATGTGTTTCTATCCTTTGAGGCCCTGCAGGCTCACACACATGATCCTTAATCAGGGAGGAGGAAGAGGAGGAAGAGGAGGGAGGAGGAGGAGGAGGAGGAGGAGGAGGAGGAGGAGGAGGAGGAGGAGGAGGAGGAGGAGGAGGAGAGGAGAGGAGAGGAGGAGGAGGAGGAGGAGAGGAGGAGGAGGAGGAGGAGGAGGAGGAGGGAGAGGAGGAGGAGGAGGAGGGAGAGGAGGAGGAGGAGGAGGACCAGGAGAAGAGGAGGAGGAGGGAGGAGGGAGAGGAGGAGGAGGAGGGAGAGGGAGAGGAGGAGGAGGAGGAGGAAGAGGAGGAGGAGGAGGAGGAGGGAGAGGAGAGGAGGAGGAGGAGGAGGAGGAGGAGGAGGAGGAGGACGAGGAGGAGGAGGAGGAGGGAGAGGGAGAAGAGGAGGAGGAGGAGGGAGAGGGAGAGGAGGAGGAGGAGGAGGAAGAGGAGCAGGAGGAGGGAGAGGAGGAGGAGGAGGAGGAGGGAGAGGAGGAGGAGGAGGAGGAGGAGGAGGAGGAGAGGAGCAGGAGGAGGGAGAGGAGGAGGAGGAGGAGGGAGAGGGAGAAGAGGAGGAGGAGGGAGGAGGAGAGGAGGAGGAGGAGGAGGAAGAGGAGGAAGAGGACCAGGAGGAGGAGGAGGAGGGAGAGGGAGAAGAGGAGGAGGAGGGAGGAGGAAGAGGAGGAAGAGGAGGGAGGAGGAGCAGGAGGAGGAGGACCAGGAGGAGGAGGAGGAGGGAGAGGAGGAGGAGGAGGGAGAGAGGAGGAGGGAGAGGAGGAGGAGGGAGAGGGAGAAGAGGAGGAGGAGGAGGAGGAGGAGAGGAGGAGAGGAGGAGGAGGAGGAGAGGAGGAGGAGGAGGAGGAGGAGGAGGAGGAGGAGAGGAGGAGGAGGAGAGGAGAGGAGAGGAGGAGGAGGAAGAGGAGAGAAGAGGAGAGGGAGGAGGAGGAGGAGGAGGAGAGGAGGAGGAGGAGGAGGAGGAGGAGGAGGAGGAGGAGGAGGAGGAGGAGAGGAGGAGGAGGAGGAGGAGGAGGAGAGGAGGAGGAGGAGGAGAGGAGAGGAGGAGGAGGAGGAGGAGGAGGAGGAGGAGAGGAGAGGAGGAGGGAGAGGAGGAGGAGGAGGAGGAGGAGGAGGAGAGGAGGAGGAGGAGGAGGAGGGAGGAGGAGGAGAGGAGAGGAGAGGAGGAGGAGGAGAGGGAGGAGGAGGAGGAGGAGGAGGAGGAGGAGAGGAGGAGGAGAGGAGAGGAGGAGGAGAGGAGAGGAGAGGAGGAGGAGGAGAGGAGGAGGAGGAGGAGAGGAGAGGAGAGGAGGAGGAGAGGAGAGGAGGAGGAGGAGAGGAGGAGGAGGAGGAGAGGAGAGGAGAGGAGGAGGAGAGGAGGAGGAGGAGGAGAGGAGAGGAGAGGAGGAGGAGGAGGAGAGGAGTGATCCAGGTCTCAGGCGTCTGAAGGGACGTGTTGAACCTGGTCTGAAAGCCTGAGCGTCCGGCTGTCTCACACCTGGCCCACAGCGCTGTGAGACTTTCACACCCACGTTGCATCGATTACAATATTTAGTCAATTACACATTAATCTCTCATTTTTATCTGTTTAAATGTACCATGAAGGGAGATTTGTCAAGAATGTATTACTCATACAGTCCCGCCAACCTTCGTCAGACTCCTCTTCATCGCTCTCTCCTGGTTTCACGGTCAGGGTCACTATTCTCCACCTTTCCTTCCTCTTTCTGTCTACAGCCAGACGTCGTCCCTTTTCCTGCTGGAGGACAACTTCAAAATTAAAAGTAGGCTTGTTCAACAAAAGTGCTGTCGCAGTCTCCGCCCCCCGCTATGGTTTAGAAATCCTCAAAACTGGCAAGTTAGTGGACTAATATGCTGCTTTATGTAAATGTATGTATATATTTATTATAGTAAATAAATAACAACACTAATCAATACCAGATATGGTCCAGAAACCCTCCCAGGTTCTGACTTTAGCATCAACAATCTGCTCCAATCAGAACAAACTGCAGCCCAACAGGCAACAACAGCTGTCAGTGTGTCAGAGTGCTGACTTGACTAGGACTTGATCCAGGCTGACTGGGACTATCAGAAAGTGGGCGTGTCTGTAAAGGGGGGACTGGTGGGGGCGTTATGAACCTAATCCAGCTGGTTCCTGTAAACCGACCTGAAGACTGTACTGTGCATGTTGTTGGACATTTGTAGGAAAAGGCTTGAAAAACGAGGACTAACTTTTCGATATATGATGCGAGCTGTTGATGGTTTGTGTGATCGGTCCTTCATCCTGTATCTTCGGACCCTCTGTGATCCTGGTCTGCTCTGGTATCCATCTTCTCTGTATTATTTTACTTCTTTATCATAAAGTGTTTTGTGTTGGGAGCGAAGTGAAGCCGTTTCTGGCGGTTTGCTCGGATGGCGGCTCTGCGGGGTCAAACGTCTTCTTTTGGCTTTTGATGTGAAAAATGCAGAAGATCAAATGAAAATCTTTAATGAGTCGGTGAGTTAACGAGATCGGCACAACGTGAGCTCGTATTTACTATGAAATGTGTCGCAGTTAAAATCCAGACAGATAATACAGAGTACAGTTGACACATCGGACTGAAACTAGATAAATATTGTTTTAATAATACGTTAAATTTCACTAAAATAACACTCAGCATGTGATTCGTGGACATAAACACGACTGTCCCTTTTCTTCATGACACTCAGAGCCAAGAAATAAATGCATATTACACACATTTAAATATAAACATGAATAAATAAAAAATGGATGCAAATATAAATAACACAAAATTCATGAATATAAATACCTAAATAAATAAAAGGGAAATTTAATCACAGTAAATAAATAGAAGAATTAATATAAAATAAAGCCAACAGAAATATCAATTTCTATCCGATTTTATTATCAACTAATTAGTGGCTACATTTATTGTAATATTATTTTTCTTACATTTAATGACATTAAATGTTTATTATTTAGTTTTGGTTTTGGCCGGTTTGGCCGTGCAGTCTGAGCTCAGCATCATACATGTGAATACATAACAGACCAGTATCACATCAAGTCCTGGCTCCTGCTCGGGTCCAGGAGTCAGGAATCGGTATGTGACGGTCTAACGGCTGCCGTTAACGTGTTTCAGGAGGACGGAACAAAGACGTCTTTCTGCTCCACAGAGCCCACGCCGGCCGAGGACGTGGCCTACTTAACCTTTGTGTTGTGGTTGCAGCCCTCCGGCGACTCTCGGCCGTAAAGGTCCTGTTTGTGTTCACAGAGGAAACCTGCATATTTAATGAGCGGGGTCCGACTCACCCGACAAACAGGATCCTTTAGAACCGGTCCCTCTGTGGAGAATGTCATTAAATACAGAGCAGCAGTTTTCAGGCTCCATTAGTTTTGGGGTCGACCGAGGAAACGGCTGATTCCGGCTCAGTGGGGACGATGAGACGACTTCATCCACCGTCGCTTCCCTTCAGCTGCACGGCCAGAAAGTTTCCATGAAACAAACACGGAACGTGAGGAGCAGAGATCCATCGGGAACGCTGGACGGACTACAGACATTTACAGGGAGGACTTCATGTGGCTTCCATGTGAACTCTGGATCTATAAGTCACTGCCTTCGAATACGCAGAGTACCTCATATTGTACCCAAGTACATGGAGTAGTGGAGTAAATGTACTCGGTTTATAGACTGTATACAGGAAGTGAATGTAGTCACCATGATGTCTCATTGGTTGGTGGACTGCTGCTCTGAAGCCTCCACCTCTGAATTTGGCCGTCGCCATCTTGGTTTTTAGCCGTGCACATCTTGGCTTTTAGCCGTGCACATTTGGCTTTTAGCCGTGACATCTTGGTTTTTAGCCGTGCACATCTTGGTTTTTAGCCGTGCACATCTTGGTTTTTAGCCGTGCACATCTTGGTTTTAGCCGTGACATCTTGGCTTTTAGCCGTGCACATCTTGGCTTTTAGCCGTGCACATTTGGTTTTTAGCCGTGCACATCTTGGTTTTTAGCCGTGCACATCTTGGTTTTTAACTGACTAGTTACGTCACCTTGAGAGATTTGTGGTGTTTTATCGACACATTTGAGAATTTGGAAGCTGAGACCTGAGGTGCAGTCCACTTAAAGGGACTCTTCGGGTGTGGTCGAGTGAGCGTCAGCTGCCGAGGAGGTATCGCCACAGGAAGTGAAATCCATCCCTGAGGGAGAATGGAAGTGCGAGCGTGTCTTTATAGAGGATGAGAATCCATCAAGCGATCGAGCACACAGAAACATGTGAGGAGAATGAGTTTGAATAAAGACTCAGCCAGATGAATTGTGGGAAGTGTAGAGCGGTGTGGCTGCAGGGGACAGGAAGCTGTCCAACGGCATCCATCAGAAGATCCACCGGAGCAGAAGAGGCTCTCAGCAGCCAATCAAACGCTGTTTCTACAGGTCATCCACTCTCAGCCAGTCTCAGCCCTCCGTCAATGAAACTACACCCACGAACTGTTGAGCTTCACCAACGCAGCTCCATGTTAACCCCAGCTTGTGTGATGTCACCTGCTCAGTGACGTATTCATTTTAAATGTTGATATATCTCAATACAACGCCGCCGCCGCCAACGACCATGTCTCCACCAGGAAATAATGACTTTATCAGCTGATCTGGAGGCAGTTCTCAAAACTCAGCCCTTCAAACAGGGTATCAGACTGGTTCTGGTATCAGACTGGTTCTGGTATCAGACTGGTTCTGGTATCAGATTAGTATCTGGTATCAGACTGGTATCTGGTATCAGACTGGTTCTGGTATCAGATTAGTATCTGGTATCAGACTGGTATCTGGTATCAGATTAGTATCTGGTATCAGACTGGTTCTGGTATCAGACTGGTATCTGGTATCAGATTAGTATCTGGTATCAGACTGGTATCTGGTATCAGACTGGTTCTGGTATCAGACTGGTTCTGGTATCAGACTGGTTCTGGTATCAGATTAGTATCTGGTATCAGACTGGTTCTGGTATCAGACTGGTATCTGGTATCAGACTGGTTCTGGTATCAGATTAGTATCTGGTATCAGACTGGTTCTGGTATCAGACTGGTTTTTTCTGGTATCAGACTGGTTCTGGTATCAGATTAGTATCTGGTATCAGACTGGTTCTGGTATCAGACTGGTTCTGGTATCAGACTGGTTCTGGTATCAGATTAGTATCTGGTATCAGACTGGTATTGGTTAGACTGGTTCTGGTTAGATTGTTTGGTTAGACTGGTTCTGGTATAGACTGGTTCTGGTATAGATTAGTATCTGGTATCAGACTGGTTCTGGTATCAGACTGGTTTGGTATCAGATTAGTATCTGGTATCAGACTGGTTCTGGTATCAGACTGGTATCTGGTATCAGACTGGTTCTGGTATCAGATTAGTATCTGGTATCAGACTGGTTCTGGTATCAGACTGGTTCTGGTATCAGACTGGTATCTGGTATCAGACTGGTTCTGGTATCAGATTAGTATCTGGTATCAGACTGGTTCTGGTATCAGACTGGTTCTGGTATCAGATTAGTATCTGGTATCAGACTGGTATCTGGTATCAGACTGGTTCTGGTATCAGACTGGTTCTGGACGGGGTGGATGGTGGTTCTGGCAGGCTGCTGTTGGACGGTGTAATGGTCCGTCTTCTTGTCCAGAGCAGTGTGCTCAGTAACCAGAGCTCATCCCTCACTGTGCTGTTGCTGTCACCCTGGTGATGCTGCAGGGTGGAGGTAGTGGGCGGAGGTGAGGCACAGATACTGTGTGAGCTGAAAGAACACCTGTATGCACCTGACCCCAACAAAACAACAGGAAGTCACTTATTGTAGCTGATCAGGATAATTTAATTTTAATAATTCACACCATGAGAGGTGAATCATCTGTGTTCATTAACTCTAGACCCTCCAGAGAGGAGGAGGAGCTTGTCTCCATGGTTACCAACAACATTTCCTCCATCAGCATGAAGAAATCACCACTGTAGCTGCTTTGTCCATGTCGGTGAAGTCCAGATATGTCAGAGAACCAAACTCCGTCCTGTCTGGGTTCATACCATCACCTGGTGGTGAGCTGGATTCACAT